>PVLD010006122.1:0-103963 GCA_004027595.1 Dinomys branickii | reverse complement strand
CAATAACAGATGCTGGCGAGGCTGTGGAGAAATAGGGACTCTATTACACTGCTGGTGGGAATGCAGACTGGTGCAACCACTGTGGAGAGCCGTTTGGAGATTTCTCAGCAAACTAGGTCTAGAGGTTCCATTCAAACCAGCTATTCCTCTTCTGGGTATTTTCCCAGAAGATCTGAAAACATCATATCACTCTGATATACGTGCACCCATGTTTATAGCAGCGCAATTTGTAATAGCTAAAATGTGGAAGCAACCCAAGTGCCCATCCACAGAAGACTGGATTAAAAAACTGTGGCATTTTTATATAATGGAATATTATTCAGCTATAAAGAAAGGCAGTTTTGGGGACTTTGTAGGCAAGTGGTCAAAACTGGAGTCCATACTCATAAGTGAAATAAATCAGTGGTACATGTGCAGGCAACGTATTGTATCACCGGTGTAAGAACCTGAGGGTGGAAATATAAACTAAGAGACATGAATGAAATCTGTTCAAAAACAAAGAACAGATGCGACGAGGGAAAGGAGAAAAGAAAGAGACAAAAATGCATGTTTGTATATATGAATATACATATATGCAGGAGGGCTAACATGGTTCTACTATTGTATGATATCACTTAAATTTGATCAATCTTGTATGTCTATATGTGTTATCCTGAACACACACTTCGAAGATATCAATATGCAAAGCAGCAACTATTGGTGGTTTTTGTTGTTGTTGTTGTTGTTGTTTGCCTGTTTTGTTTTCTGTCTTTGGATGTTTGGTTTTTGTGTTTTTCTGTTAGTGAGAGGATAAATAGTCTGACCAATTTTGCATGTCTGTATATGGGTTCATATATTTACACTTCGAAGATATCAATGGATAAAGCAATAACCACTGTTGAGACCATGTCACCTTGTCTATAGATCAGTTGTGATTGTACTATTTTTTATGCTAATTGGTGTCTGTTTGTTAATATGTTTTTGTACTTTTATTTTTTTAAAAATAAAAAAAATTAAAAAATAAAAAGCAGAACAAAATCATCTTTTATGAATTGATATTTCAAGACAAAGACATAGAGCAAATGATGCTCATAATCCTCACCTACGAGAGCCTTAGCACTATCAGTGCTCTGTCATTCCTCTTTAATTTTTACAAACATGGGTTGTTAGCTTTCTAAATATTTCCAATACATTTTTCGGATACTATAACGTTTTACGTATAAATATTTGAACACATCAATAACAAGGAATTTATTATTAACTTTCATGATAGTTTCACTGTCTACAGGGATCAAAACTCAGTTTTCACACTTGAAATATATGGAATTTATGTTGTTAATTACTTTTTAGCAAAGCTTTATACAGTAGAGCTTTTGTATGTTATGTTACATCTATGTGTAGCCATTATATACCCTTTACTGTATTATAAATTACATGCTTTCAATTTATTTTTAATTTTTGCTAGTGTATAAAACATTCTTTATGCTTATGTTGACTGTTTATCTAACTATGACATATTCCTTGATTTTCAAAAGTTTATGTGTTCAGTATTGTAAATGACTGCATATAGTAATTTTTAATTTTTATCTAACTCGGTAGAGATTATTATGTTTTATTTATCCACTGTCCTCCTGAATTAAATGGGAAAGCATCAGTATTTTATTATAATGATAGAAAAAATCAGATTTTCTATATGCACTTTATGAAAATGAAATAAAAGTTCTTTGTCTGGCTTTTCTTGTAGACATTTTCTTTTAAAGAGCAAGCAAAAATAAAGACATTTTATTTTATTTAAATAGCAATAGTGAAATGCCAACAATATCGACAAAAACAAAACAAAGCAAAATCGGTCAGATACAGCGTTTCAGATCAAAATAATAGGGATTAACAGTGGTTGTTATGTTCCATGTTTTTATGTTCATCAAACTTGTTCAGATTGGTATCATCTTCTTTGGTGAAAGTCTGTATCATTTATAATTTTTTTGGTATTGTACACTTGCATTCTTGTAGACTTTTAGGCAATGTTTATGTTTCCAAATTAAAAATGTGTTGAATTCTGTAAGACTGTTTTCATCTTTTATTGATAAGACTATGTGCTTTTCCTGTTTGTGAAATTATTTCCTTTCCATACAAAATAAGACAAGCATTCATGAAATAAAACTTTCCTTGTCATAACATATAATTATCTGTACAAAATGAATTTAATCAATTTTTGTATGTATGATTGTGAAACTCATTGGCTTGCTTTTGGGATTTTATTTTGTTTATTTCTCCTATCATGTAGTTTTGTTTGTTTTTAAAGTAATGGTGGATCAATAACAGGATGAGAAGTGTTCTATTTTATTTTATCCTATTCCGTATATTAGTTTGATGTGATTAGCAATTTTTTCTTTAAAGTTTGTTAGGTTTGTATATTGAAGTTGTTTTGAAATGCAATTTTCACTGTGAGAATAATTTTATTACATTTTTAATTTAGTTTACTGATACAAGAGATTTAGTATTGTTTATCTATCTTTATTGTTGATGTTTTTTCAGAACAATTTTTAATTTCACAAAGTAGATCCTGTTAATTAAAATATCCAGGGCTTTTTTTTTCTATCTTTTTATGTTTAATTTAGCATTTTGCTATAATGCAGTATCTCTGATTTTCTGACCCTATGCCTTTTTCCTTCAGCTACTCTCTCTGGGATTCATATATCTGCAGATGCTGTCTTTGGCTGGTGTTTACAGTTACACGCTTATTTCTCAATTACTAATTTCATGTTTAAAGATTGCTTCTTATAAAAATAAGTATTGAGCCAAAAGAGTTGGCACCTGAATTATTAAGTGGAGTAGGGAATATTTATTAATTTTTAAAGTAAGTTTCTTTTCCCTCCCTAGAAACTCAGAGACCTTTTACCATGATCTGTCAGGTCTATTTGTGTCACCAGGGTAAATTTCTAAAGTGATTATTTCAGTTCAATTTTGTACAATCCAAGGAAAGACTGTTACAATATGAAAACGCAGATCCTTTATTTCTGGAACCATATCGTGGGAAATAGTTTTTAACATTAATCTTGTTTCCTTGTTTTCTTCATAGGAACTCAACTTTCAAAGAAGAAGCTCAGTTTTATGAATATGTTCAGTTGTCTATTTCTCCGCTCACTACTTCCCCTTCAGGGCTCCCCTTTTCCTGCTGCTTTTCTCCTCTTGTTTCATTTGCTCTCTTTGGGGATGACTCTTCTCATGTTCTCATAAGAAGGAGAGTCCTCTGGAATCTTTCTGTTTTGATTTAGTTGGGTTGGTTTGGGTGCTCCAGAATTTATTCTTCATTTATCAAACTGTATTTTTCACAAGCTTCTGACTCCTGTATCCGATTCTATTCATGATCCATTTCTGATAGGATGCTTTGATTTTCTTATGTTAAGCAGTTTCTTTCAATATACATATATGAGTGCAAGTCTAAGGTTCTTAACGCAGGTCAACATATTCACTTGTTTCTGATTTTTGTTTGGTTTGATTTAGTTTTGTTTGTTGGAAATGTAATTACTAGCTAAATATTTTAATTTGCATTTTTCTTTTATTGTGATTGTAGTTTATGCATTTGCAAGCAGTTTTCTGTTTCCTGGAAAATGTCTCATATTTTATTTGGAATCGGTTAAAGTGCCAAGTATGAAAATGAGTGGTTTGGCTTTTTCTGTTATTTACAGAAAACTGCAGTTTTCATAGATGGCTGCTGCACTCTAGGGTACAAATCCTAATGTCTTCTATCATACAGTCACTCTGCATCTTCTCATTTTGGGGGGAATTGTATATGAGTCTTAGATTTTACATTTATGTTTTAATCTATTTTCAGTGGACTTTTTTGTGCAAAGTGTAACATAAATTCAGTTTCATTATTTTGTGTAGAGATATACAATTTCCCTGATACCATTTATTGCTGATGCTTTCCTTTCTCCATTGTATATGCTTTGTATCCTTCTCATTAAAGTCTTGGCTTTTATTCTGTTTCATTTGTCTCTTCATCTGTTTTTAAGCTAGTACCATATTGTTTCCCTTACTCTCACTTTGTCGTATATTTTGAGTTTGGGAAGTGAGATGCCTTCAATTTTTTCTTTCTCAAGATTATTTTTCCTGTTCATTATTTTTTCTGACTTCATAGGCACGTAGAATTGCTTATATAGCCATCTGGCAAGAGGAAGAGGTGAATTTCTGAAAATCCCTATCATTTTGTTCTGAAATCCTGTATCATTTTTATTATTTTTGTTTTGTTTTGTTTGTGTTGGTTATTTTGTTATTTTTTAAAATCTCTTTAAAATAAAAAAGCCTTAGATCATTGTTTGAGATACAGTTTTGTTGTTTAAATACTCACATTTTATTTAGGCTATTAAGATCCTAATTTCTTTTGTCAAAAAGAACAAAGTTTGCCTCATAAGAAAAATCTTCGTATCGTGAAAGTTTTCATTATGAAGCTTTGCTCAGGCACCACTGAACTGTTCATCTCAAGTTTTGCTCTTGGTTGCATGTATGATCCTCAAATAAAGTAACTTAAAAGACTTAAAGTATTTAAATTATACACACACACATAGGCAAGAGAAATTTATGTAAGTGAAATACAAGATGTTCCTACTTCATATTTTTTTTCTTTAGACTCTAAACAGAGGTGTGCAAATAATATGGATTTCCAAGGATGAAGATTCTTAACTAGACCTGCTGGAGAGCAAACCTATAAGGTTTTCCATTCTTTCTCAAGTCAATCTGCCAGATGATGAAATGTTTAAGAGCAGGTGTATGTTTTTGATAAAATAAAAGCTACTAACTGAGAACATGACTCCGCTTCCTCATGTTGTTGAGGCGGACAGCTATTTTCTGTTTTGTGGAGTAAGTATAGTTATAGTGAGCACTGTTGACTAGTCCTGAATCACTCATTACATGGCACATTACCAAGCAGCTGTAATTTCACCTGTACAGTGACGCCCTAAGGGGTGATTGTTGCTATTTTATAAATGAAATAACAGAAATCCAGTAGTTAAAAAAATTACCCTGGGTACGCTGCTTGAAGGATGGAGACAAACTCAGAGTCTGAGCCCTCTCACTCCTTGCTCTCCTGTTAGCCTGGGCCTCCCGTTCTGTCTTCCGTCAGGTGTATCCATGTCTGTCCTCCTTAGAGAGTGGATCCTGAACTACTTCTGTACTTTCCTATTGCTAAATTTTCAGAAATGACTACATTCCATAGAATAATGGTGTCTAGTAAGTATAGTCATTGACTTCAAGAAAGCTACTGGTTCTTCAGTTAAAATCATTTTTTCTGAGGACATCTATTCAATCGTGCTGTAAAACTGTGATTTCTTCAGTTATAAACATGTATGGGGCCACAGTTATCATTTTTTAATCATTTATTTGTGCCACTGTGGTGACCTATATCATTGCTACAATCTCTTACTGTACTTAATTACTTCTATTAAAAATAGTATAAAGGACCTTAACTAGGAAGAAATAAAGGGGAAAACTAACATGTTTTTAACACAAAAAGTCCGAGTTTTGTGTCTCTCTTCTTGGACAAGTTATCACAAAATCACTAATGTGATTTATCTAAGAATTTCAGTGAAGCTCAAAGAGCAAACACAAATAAGCAATACAAATCACGTTACAATCATATTACTGTAAACCACAAGAAAGAAAAAGCAGCAATGGAAGACAATTGTATAACATACAGTTTAAAGAAATAAAAATTAATGATAATATCAAGTGAAATGATATCAGCAGTTGCTGAAAAAGTTCGTTCCCCCTGCTGATCAAAAAACCAAGAGCCTCATGACTCATTTCTCTTGTCAATGCTTAGCATAGAAATAGGATATTCTTAGGAAATTATTCTAAGATGACTAAATTAATGACATTATGTTATTGAATATCTGCCTTAAGCCAGACAGCCTGAAGACACTAGTACTAAAATATCTATAGTGTTTTATAAAATTTTTAAAAATCTCTTCTCAGAATTAAGAATCAAAGATACTAATCTGGAATCGAATGAATTGTATAGGAGAGGGACTAGAAATACAACTGCCTCAAAGAGTCCGCAAAGTGGTTAAATACCTTTCATTTTCACAAATCCTATAAGGTAGATATTACATTTGTTTCAAGGAAAATAAAACTTAAAGCTAAAGAAGTTAGCAAAACTTGTCAGTACAGCCAAAAAAGCATTTTACAAGTTAGATATACTCATCAAAAAGCCCTCAGGATACATAGACTGAACAAAAGAAACAATATTTAAAATAGTTCTATTCTTAAAAAGTAGCTGTCAGTAATAATTTTTGTCTGTTCTTTTCAAAACTTCTTTAAAATATAGCTTAATTGAATTAATCTATCCATTAGATAATTCACCTGTAAAACTAAAACACCAATCAGTGTTGATCTCAAAGAATATATTTCCAACATTAAGTATCACTTCAATTTTCTGAAGCAAATATGTAATTCATCTAAAACAAAGCATGCTATTTATGTATGCTGTCATGTAATATGTATGTATTAATGCAATAAGTATTTTAAGTAAAGTGTTGTGTAGACTGTAAATGGAAAAAAGTAATCTTGAATCCATTTCTCTTTATTCCAGATTATGTGACCATTGTTATAACTATAACTTCCTGTAGCAAACCTGCACTAAAATATACCATGGAGTAATAGACATAAAGCTATGATTACCAAGGATGTAATATTAAGGATGCCAAAGAAAGCCAGAAGTTGTTTCAGAGTTTCACAGTTAAGTTATTTTTCTGTCTTTGTACTTACAAGTCAAATGACATTGTTACTTCTGGTGAGTTGGGGACCATATGTTATTTGTTGGTTTGGTTGGTTTGGTGAGTCTTAGTGTTATGAGACAGGGTTTTGCTATGCATTCTGGCTATTCCCGAACTGGTCAATCACCTCAGACTCTCAAGCTGTTGGATCACCAGGCATGCACAACTACATTCTCTTGCAAAAGTTGTTGTTTTTTAAGCTAGTAAGGCTGAAAGTGTGTGAGACGGTTAATTCCTATCACTTGGTGCTGAAACCCTGTATCATTTATATTGTTTTTGCTGTTTTGTTTTTGTCCATGTCGTTGGTATTTTGCTATTGTTCTTTTTCTGTTATTATTATTCTCTTTAAAAATGAAAAACTGTGTGTGAGATTGAAAGACTGGGCTGCTTAATAGCAGAAAAACGGGGAGAAATCTTTATTCCTCTCTATTTTATCTGCCATTATTTGAATCCAGTTTTTTTCAGTAAATTAGCTCTTTAAATGGTTGTGACAAAATTATTAACTTTTTGAAAGACAAAGAGACTAGCTGAAGCTTGATGTTTATTTTCTCTCTATGATAAGATAGAAAATAAATATCTCTTAAATTTTAATAAATGTGGAGATGAATTACACTGTATTTGTTCCAATTTTAAAATTTACTCAGTGCATTTAAAATTATATCCTTTGATTCTTTTCTGTATACTTTTGAAGTAGATAACTTCTAATTTTTTTGGCATATATTTAAATTCATGTGCACAGTCTTTGTGAGCTCATTCAGAGGAGACAGGCTGAAACACTGCTCTCACTGTGCAGTATTATCTCTGCTTCACAGATGACGAGCTCAGAAAGGAAAGCAAAGGGCGCATTGAATACCACAGAATGCATGGCTGGCAGAGTCAGGATTAGAACCCACTGTCCATGCTTTCCAGGGCGGGTGCTGGCAGAGAGTCTCCCACATTTGACTAGAGGTATTTGTTAGCTTTGCAAACTGTAAAACAAACACAAATATTTTCATGACGCTGCTGTGAAACTCGGACCAAAACTTTTAATTTAGAAATAAACTATCATAGTAGAAATAGACGGTACACACAATTCAGGTTATGACCACTTTGATAGTGAATTATACTATGAGTAAAATTGCTCTTATATTTTATTTTTCTATTTATTTATTTATTTATTTAGTGTGTGTGTGTGTGTGTGTGTGTGTGTGTGTGTGATGCTGGGGACTGAACCTAGAGCCTTGCACACAGAAGGCAAGAGAACTACTACTGAGCCATATCCCCAACCCTATATTTTCTGTGTCATAGATTAAGCAGGGTGTTGTCCAAATCCAATTTAGTTTCGTTCATATTTCAAACCTTCATTTCTTAGTGTAAAATAATCATATCACTGTGTTTCATCCACTAGATGAAAAGGTAGAAACACATATGAAAATAGCTTGTTTTTTCCTGAAGATAAAGTCTTAAACGCTTTAATTCTCCATTAATATTCAATACTCGTTCTTCAAATCTGAATAAATATGAATTTCATCAATATAAGATTTTGTGGCCTCAGTTTATTATAATGTAGGGAGAGCTAAAATTCCTGAGATCTTAAGAATGAGGGGGACTGTGAGGAATTGAAACTTCTTTTGAGTGATGTGATGAAATTATATTCATATCAGTACAAAAAGACTTATGCCGTTTACACCCTCATTCTTTCATGAATCACAGTGGAATTTTCTAGAGGCTGCTGCATACTTGATGGCATTATTTCTTTAACGTGTAAGTAAAAAGCATGGTAACTTTCTCATTCCTTAAGCTCTCCTTCAGTGTGAATTATTAACATAGTAAACATCAGAGATTACTATAAAAAGTAGTAAACAAAATTTATTTGAAATAATTGATAATTATTATAAAGTGTACTTCAATCTAAGAATTTTACAGAGCACTTTTTTAAAAAGAAATATTTGTTTATACTAGTTTAAATTTTTTATTTTCTTTTTTGTACTTTCTGAAATTTTGATGACTATTTTTATTCTCACATTTCTAAGCCCTCTTAGCTCATTCTTTTTTGTGCTACATGGCATTTACTTGTGTTATGCTATATGGTTCTCACTCATGCTGTACAGGTGGTTGGGTATGAATCTCCCTCATTGTAATATTTCCCTAATTAAAATATTAATTTCACCACGGTGAGGGTCTTTCTGTGTCATAATCACTAATAATAGAATCAGTGAGACCATTATTTGTCAAACAGTATGTGAGCAATATATTTATTTGTAGGTAAGTGGATGGATGAATAGTTGAAAACGTCTGGAGAATTTTCATATTTTTAAGGATATATTACTCTTCCATATATTATGGTTAAATTATACACTTTGTAGAATACATAATAAATTATAGACATATGTCATGTATTATTCTTACAAATAAAGGACTTTTTAAAAAGTCAATAACAGACCTAAAACCCGTGATTCTCAGTGAATAATTAATTTTGTCATAAACCCCTGGGATGGGTAAAATATAATTATATCCTGGTAACATGTATTTTTATAAAATTTTAAAACATAGGAAATAAAAGCAGCAAAGATAAATCTCAAACACTGTCAGAAAGTCCAAATAATCTAGAAAAGTAATGGCATATTTCAAATGAAAAGTTTTTATCACATTTCTTCATTATAGATTCCTTAAGGTCACTCATGTTAGGTGTGGTAAGAATCAATGGAACAACTCTGTACATAGATATAATTGTGTTCATGTTCATCAGCAAATGTTTCATTAGGGTATTTTCTACATATAAAAGCAGGTCATGTACGAACAGAAACTTTTTTCTCTGCTCATTCATATTTATATTTCTCTATATTGCTATTGTCATACTGCATTAAGCTAAGCCTCTGAGATGACGTTTAGTAGAGTTGATATTAAAGGCATCTCACTTATTTTCATTCTTGAGAAATCAGCTTCTCACAACTAACGATAATGGGTAGGTTTTCATAATGTTCATTATCAACTCAAGAAAGTTTATTATTTTTCAATTTTGCTGAGTATAAATGATAAATAAACGTTTGATTCTGTCAAATAATTGTTGTATACATGTAATATGATTGTGTACTTTCAGTTTTTATTCTATTGATGTAGTGTTATGTTAACGGATTTCAAACATTAAGCCAGCCTTGCATGTTTGGCATGAATCTCACTTTTTCCATGAAATAAATTTTAAGCAGTTTGGTGTTTAGTTTGCTCTTATTTTTGCTGTTGCACTTTTTTATTTTTTTATTTTTATTTTTTGGTACTGGCAATCAAACTCTTGACCTCACGCTTGCCAGGAAGGTGCTTGTGCCACTGAGCTACATCCCCAGCCCCTATTGCTGCACTTTTTGCAAAAGCAGTTTATTGTGTATTAATAAATATTTAAGGAGCTATACTTTTTATTGTCACTATAAATAGTATTTGATTTTAAATTGTTAATTTTGATTAATATTATCCTGCTTTTATATTGACCCTATTAAGTTGATAAACTCCCTAAAATTTGTTATACTCTTTCCTTTATCTGGGTGTTTCTTTTCTGAAAAATGATTGTTTTGTAACTTCTTTTCAAATACCATTGATCATTATTTTTTGACTCACTGAATGACACTCGATCAAGTAGAGTGTTGTGTCCTCTACTCACTTTAAATAATGGGTTTTCTTCCTTTATAATCATGGTACAAGTCTTACCAATAACTGTCATATTTGGCGATTATTTTTTCTCCTGAATTCTGATTAACACAAATATTATGAATATATAATAGGCTGAAGAGTTAGAGTCAAACTTGTGATCAACCTATAAATGTACACCTCCAAAATGAAAACACAATTCTTATTCAAAATATGCAAGATTAATATTGAAGGGAGTTATTAATTGACAAATTCAGCAGAGCAGCTGGATACAAAGTCAACACCCAAAAATCAATAGCATTCCTATATACAAACAACAAACAGACTGAGAGAGAAATTAAGGAAACCATACCTTTTACAATAGCGTCCAAGAAAATGAAATATTTAGGAATCAATCTAACAAAAGAGGTAAAAGATCTTTTCAATGAAAACTACAGTACTCTGAAAAAAGAGATCAAAGAGGATTTCAATAAATGGAAAAACATTCCCTGCTCATGGTTAGGAAGAACCAACATTGTGAAAATGGCCATACTACCAAAATTGTTGTACAGATTCAATGCAATTCCCATTAAACTACCATCAATGTACCTCACAGATCTAGAGAAAACATGCCTTAAGTTCATCTGGAACCAGAAGAGACCCAGAATAGCAAAAGCAATTCTGGGCCACAAGGTCAAGTCAGGTGGAATCACAATCCCTGACCTGAAATTATACTACAAAGCTACTGTAATAAAATCAACCTGGTACTGGCTAAAAAACAGACCTGAGGATCAATGGAACAGACTGGAAGATACAGCCACAACCACAAATACACTCAGCCACCTAATATTTGACAAAGGAGCCAAACAAGCCCACTGGAAGAAAGATAGCCTCTTCAATAAATGGTGCTGGAAAAATTGGCTTGCCTCTTGCCGAAGACTGAAAATAGACCTAAGTCTATCACCATGCACCAAACTCAAGTCAAAATGGATCACAGATCTCAATATTAAAACAGAAACACTAAATCTATTGGAAGAGAAGGTAGGTAAAAATCTTGAAGACATAGGAGTAGGCAGAGAGTTCATGAAAAAAAATGAAACTGCAAGGGAAACACTTCAAAGAATCAATAACTGGGACCTCATCTTACTGAAAAGTTTTTGAACATCTAAAGAAACCACCAGCAGAGTAAAAAGAAAACCTACAGGTTGGGAAAAAATCCTAACTAGCTGTCCCTTGGACAAAGGCCTTCTATCTAGCACATACAAAGAATTAAAAAACATGAACCTGTCCAAATTCAAAGACCCAATCCAGAAATGGGCATCTGAGATGAATACACACTTCTCAGATAAAGAAATACAAATGGCAAATAAATATATGAGAACATGTTCTACATCTTTAGTCATTCGAGAAATGCAAATAAAAACAACATTGAGATTTCATCTTACCCCAGTAAGATTGGTCAGCATCAAGCAATCATCTAATAACAAATGCTGGCGAGGCTGTGGAGAAATAGGAACTCTGTTCCACTGCTGGTGGGAATGCAGACTGGTGAAACCACTGTGGAGATCGGTTTGGAGATTCTTCAGCAAACTAGGTCTGGAGATCCCACTCAACCCAGCTATCCCCCTTCTGGGGATTTTCCCAGAAGATCTGAAAACACATCACTGTGATATATGTGCACCCGTGTTTATAGCAACATAATTCGTAATAGCTAAATCATGGAAACAACCCAAATGTCCATCCACAGAGGACTGGATTTAAAAACTGTGGCATTTTTACACAATGGAATATTACTCAGCTGTAAAGAAAGACAATCTAGGGGCTTTTATAGGCAAATGGTCAGAATTAGAGACCATACTCATAAGTGAGGTAAACCAGATGTGCATGTGCAAACAGCATATAGTATCATTAGTGTAGGAACCTGGAGGTGAGAATATAGATTGGGAGGTATGAAGGGAGACTGCTCAAGGGTAGAGAGCAATCGGGATGAAGGGAAGGAGAGGAGGAAGAGGGGGATAGTTGAGTAGGTAAGTATGTATGTGTGGGATGGCTGACATGTTTGCATTGCTGTCTCATGTCATATTGATGTGGGAAACAATCGGTGATTAGTTGTTTGATCAACCTTGTATGTCTATTTGTACTGTCCTGAGTATACACTTTGAAGCTACCGATGTGTAATACAACAACCATTGTCGATCCCCTGCCACCTGTAGTTTGATTTTTGTACTGTTCTTGTGTCACTGTGTGTATGTTTGTTAGTGTTTTTGTTCTTTTACTTTTAAAATAAAAAAAAAATTATACAGGGTTTCAAACCAAAAAAAAAAAAATATTGAAGGGAGTTGAAAATAATGTCATTTAAGAAGATACACTTTATTTGTGACTTTATGAAATGACGGCTTATATTTGGCTAAATTAACTCTGAGAAATCAGAGTCAAATAGATTTAGCATGATAAATCCAGAACAAATTTCTATCTGATTATTCCAGGCACCAGGCGATCATATTAACTTTGAATCACATTGTTTTTTGCATGCACATCATTTATTTTAAGAAGATAAAACTGATAAGAACATGTCTATGGTTATAAATTCTCAGGTGATTCTGATTTTTTCTAAGAGTACATAAAGAAATATTTATTCACTGGGAACTTCTCAGGAAGACAGAATTTCCTACACATCCTGTTGGTATAGATGTGATAGCCATGGGTGTCCCAAATACCAGAGTTTATAGCAAAACACTATAAATACCTAAATTTAAAAATAAATTGTTGCATTAAAAGCCACTTTAATTCCCCACAAAGTATTCTTCCTCATTGTGAACTCTTTTACCCTACCATTCTTTTTTTTCTCTCTTTTCATTACATCTTTAATTTTTTATCAGGACATGTTTGCAGTACATAATGGATACATTGCTGTTGGAGAGCTGGTACACACACACGTTTTAATTTAATTATTTTATCCCCTTCTTTTCCACTCCATCTGTCTGTCTTCTTCCCTCTTACAAAAGCTGTCTTTGGTATTTTCTACTACCTTTTATTTTGTTCTCGGTATTTTGGCTTTCTCTATAGCAACCTGACTTTTAAGCTTGTATGTATGATTTATTTCATCTAACGCTAGGGCCTCCAAGTGCATCCTTTGCCCTACAAGTGACTCAGTTCATTCTTTACGGCGGAGTTGTGCACCACGGTGCATGAATGCCACACTGAATCCGCTCATCTTTTGATGGTCACATAGGCCCCTTCCCAGCTTCAGCTGTTGTTCATCGTGCTGCTGTGACCATAGGCTAGCATGTAGCACTGCGATGTGATGTCTACAGCTCGTTCCAGAAGATTCCTGGAAGGTGTGACAAGTGTAATTTCTCCTTTTAGCTTTTCTGTGGCATGAGAGAAATGCAAACTAAAACAACAAGATTATATTTTATTCTAGAAAGAATGACTATCATCAAGTAATTGAATAATAACAGGTGCTGGAAAGGCTGTGAGAGAACAGGAATCCTTCTGCATTGTTGGTGGGCACGGAAACTAGTACCTGCATTGTGGAAATCAGCACGCAGATTTCTCAAAGAACTAAAAATAAAGTCCCATTATTTGTGCCATTTTCTGAAGCAGTTCTGAAAGTCCTCTTCCATGAGCCCCTTTCTTGTACTTTTGGCTCTGCTTCTATGTGCTGAATGACTGAAAATAGTTTTCACTTTGTGGAAAAGCCAGAAGTCACAGATCTAGGGACCAAGGTGAGCTAGCACATGCTAATGTTTGGAAGAGCCTGCCTTTCCGTTGGCTGCAACTCAGCAGTAGCGTTTGCCACACTTTCTATTTCATCTCATGAATACAAAAATGCACACGCAGAGCTGCTTCTGAAAGCAGCAAGAATACTGGGATAAGTGTGCTTGAAGTGTAGAGAAATAGTTTGAGGCAAATAAATGCCAATGTGTTTTTTATTGTAATATTTTATTTTAATTTAAACACTCACCATATATTTTGATCCTCCTTTATATAGGAAAAGCTTTATTTGTAACTCTAGCCTGATTACATTTGGTGAGAAGCTTGATATTCCAAGCAACAGTGATTATCATTCTCCCCAAGGAGTGATTTAACGTCTCTTTCGGACAAAATCTTATTGATATTTGTGCACTTCAATTGAGCTTTCAATACTTCTCTTTGGGGGCTGGGGATATAGCTCAGTGGAATAAGCGCCTGCATAGCAAGCGCAGGGTCATGAGTTCGATCCCCAGTACCGCAAAAAAAAAAAAAAAAAAAAAAATTCTCTTTGTTCCCTGATGAAATAGCAAGGTTCCCCCGGCATCTACAGTAAAAATAAATGTTTGTTGAACTCGGATTCTGTATGTAACATGTCACGTAAATTGGAATAAAACACAATATACAACATGTAGACACTGACATCAATAGTTTAAAATCTATTTTGTATTGAGATATTCATGTGTAAATATTAGGAAATTATATGCCAGTGAAACTTGTTGAAAATAATGTATATCATTGCATATACAATTGTATCAGGAAAAATAAAGCTATAATAAAAATACAATGCATTTAGAGACCAGTGAACAACATATCAAACTTGGTTTGAAAGAAAGCAATATATATAATTGCATTCTTTAAAAGAAAATGTTAATATATTCCAGAACTTCCTATAATGTGGCTGTTAGTGCTGCTTATCGAAAGCCTTGGACTGGTGGAAAGATGCCAGGTCTCAGAAAAGAAGGAATTTCATTCTCTTTCTTCATAATATACTTTACTATATTTGTTTGGCTCTTTTATCTCATTTGTTGAGCTCTGTGATTATTTACTTCTGAAATTACTTCAAACATATGAACACAGAGATGATTCATTTAAAGCATGGAATTTGGCAAGTGATTACACATAATGTGCTCTAATTACATACAGTGGAGCTTTTATCCTATGAATTTTTCATAAGGATAAGAAGTGCACAGTAAGTAATTAATTGAAAGGTTTTTTCCCATTTAAACAGTGAATATATTTATAACTTAGAGCTTAAGACAATTGTTCCGGGTGACTGAAATCATAATAAATATTCAATGCTATACAAACACATCAGTGAAGCTATTACGTCTTCCAAGTACACGATGTTAACTGATTTAAAACAAATATAATCATTTTTAACCATGGCTATTAAAATGCTAATGAGATTGGAAATTTTCAATTCTATGTTCACATGTGATCATTCTTCAAAATATTTGTACTTTTAAGAATAAGATGGAATTACCAGGATAAGACAGCTGAAATCAGTGTTCTCTGATCTACAACAGGTCTTTTCATTTTTAAGCATTAAAGAGAATTTCAACGTCCTCTGCATGAAACCGTTGTAATTTACTGATATATTAAAGGTATTAAATAGGGAAGAGTAAAGGAAAGACACAAACAGGAAGGAAGAAGAATGAGATGAAGAGGAGGAAAGAAAAACGAAAGTGCAGTGACAAGCGAGACATTCTTAATGCACAAAGGAACCATTGTAGGACTACTACTTGCAAAACTATGACCAAAAATATAATTTGTATTTAAATGCTAAACATACATATATCACTCTTACTTAGAAACAGGCTGTAAATTTTAGCCTTAACTCATTTCAATCAGGACTTTTTACCAGGGGAAAGTTTGTGTGTGAGCTCTCGTTTGTTTTTAGTTGTAAGAACTATTTTCTTAGCATTAGAAGAACTTTAAATTATGGTGAAATAGCCTGACTAAATATTTAAGTGTCCCAATATAACTATGTTAGTTTCCTTGGGATATTATAACAATTATCATGAAATGGGTGGCTTACAAAATATATATGTGTATATATATATATATATATATATATATATGTATATATATATATAATTTACAGATCTTCAAGAGAGTAGAGAAGGATTATAAAAGTCACTGATCTCAGACAAGATCAATACGCAGCAAGGCAAATTACTCTGATAGGCTGCGAGGCCTCAGTATCATTCTCTGTGCCTTGATTTGCCTTCAGGGCTTATGCAGTCTTTACAAGCTGTCTCTGGTTGGAGTCAGCTTCTTTCTCTAGTCTGCTTATGGCCTCTGTCCTTGAATTCACAGCTTGGACTCAGAAGTCAGTTCCGTTTCCCGCTTGAAGTGCCGCACACATTTAACCCTGGGTACTGCTGTCCTTCTTCCTTCTGTCAGAACACTGAAGGTCTCCTTTATTTTGTCCTGTACCTGTCCCCTCTAGTCTAAGATGTTCACTGCCCAGTAGCACTCTCTGCATGTCTTATCTGGAAAACTCTACCCCTGTCACCTGCTTCTGCAGATATGCTTGCTTGCACCTATGAAAAAATAAAACTAATTGTTTTATCTTAAGATTCTCCAGCCACAGCTTTGCCCCTGTTTCCAAGAATGCTACCCAGCTAGGCCGAGGGTTTCCCTAATCATTCAAAGCTGATTCTTTTCTTCTTCACACTGTCATCCTCCACATGTCTTTCCTACCTCTCTTTACTGAAAGCATCACCAAGAGGCCACACCGTTCACATGCTGCTTGGAAACCTCTTCGGTTATATATTCAAGTTTATTGCTTTCAGGTTTTATTTTCCACCCCCCCCACACACACAAAAAAAACCACCACAATTCATCCAGGTTTTATGTTCCTTACAAGAAGGACCCTTTCTCCAGAGTTCAACAACATAATATTTAATCTCTTTTAATTTTCTTAATTTTTCATATTTTCAACAAATATCCATTGAGATGTGCACACTCTCTCAGGCAATAAAATCTGTCTTTACTACTCTTTCTCTTCTGAGCATTCAAAAGATTGACTTCACATCTACTTATATATTTGAACCTCCTGGTGCTATTTTGAAATAATTTAAACTGAAAAATGAATTACTGAAAACTATGCTTGGAATCTGAAACTGATAATAATGTTGTTGATAAAGATAAGAGAAACCTGTGGTTTTTCTTGAAAAGGTATCTTAACAGCATATACTTTACTACTTTTGTTTTAGTCTCAGTCGTTAAGTATAATTCACCATTTCATGCTGACCTAATTTACTGTATTAATCCACAGAAAGAACCATGGTTAGGATGAAATTCAGAAAGATACTGTCACAAGCAGCCTCTTTCCTTCCCTTACATGTGAAAACTGCAAGGGAGGTTGGTGTGGTTTGTGTCTGGGTGTCCCCCCAAATCCTCATGCAGTCATGGAGCAAGCTTCTAGATTTATGATTGATTCATAGTCCAGTGCTGGGATTATGGGTGTGAGGCCACACCTGTCCTGGGGCAGACTGTTTGCATATGTAAGGGAGGAAAAGAGGCTGCCTGTGACAGCTCTCCTCCCTTTTTGCTCTGGTTGCCTTTGCTGTTCCGCCACCCTGAACTCTTGCCCTCTGCCCTATGCCACTCTGCCTTGGATCCAGCCAAGTATAGACTGAAACCTCCACAAACTGTGAGCTAAATAAATTTTCCTTCCTTAGTTCTGGGTGTCAGGTATTTTGACTCAGCAAGTAGAGAAAAGTAACTAAGACAAAGGGAATGATCAAAGTGCTTCAGTGTACATTGAAAGTTAGAAAGAAAAATCATCATAAAAAATATAGAAATAAATAAATATAAAACTGGTAGAAAGTATAAATAAAATCTCTTAAATAAATGGACTTAAACACAAAAAAAGAGAAACTTGAAAAAGTCAACATTTATAATTCCTGGGAGACCGCTGGGGAAGAGACGGTGCCGAGATGAGGTTATTTAATAGCACCATCAAATTGAGATAAAAGTACCTCAATGTAAATGAGAAATGGAAGAATTATACAAAAATAAAGAATTCCTCATAGATATAGTAGGTGATTGTGCAAAGTAGATGCTAAATTTTCCAGGAAATGTTGCCTAGGAAGAAATATTATTAAGTTCACAGGAACTCACAGCAAAGAAACACAGGGTGAGCAGGCTGAAAACCTCAGATGGGGAAGATTCCTGCACGCTGCAGCATGTACCCAAAAATTAAAGAAAGGATGAGTAATTTTTAATTTTTTAAAAGTATATTTGTGATACATAATTACTTTCATTTTGGTATTATATATATATATATATATATATATATATATATAAAATCTTGATCATTTTGATGCTTTTCTTCTACTGCCTGTTTGTTCTTCTCTGTCCCTTTAAATGTCCCAGAAGTCTATCTCTCTCTTTCCTCCATCTCTCCTTTATTTTACTCTTTATTTACATTTTAGTTTTCTTATATAAAAATATGTTAATTAATTAAAATGAAATACATGTGTATGGGTGTGTGTGTATGATGTGTCCTTCAATATTGGCTGATTTTACATTTAGAATATGAAGAAAGTATTAAGTCTGCACCAGCAGTTTGTCTCACAGAGATTTCTTCTTAGCTCAAGGCCCACAATGATACATTGATCCTTAAACATAAAAACATATTAAAATGAAAATAAGATGCATGTTCAATTATTCATTCACCTGCTATGGTTGGCAATTACTGAAGAAAAAGCCCTGCAAGCAACAAAAAATACATAGTAGTAATATTCAATCATTACATTTTGTCCAATTAAGGGTATCCCTATAGTTATAGCATAGTTTTGATAATAAATTAGCATATTTATTATGTAATTATTAAATTAATAATATATTGGCCTACTCATTATTCTAAGAACAGTAAGGTAAAATACTGGCCTCAGTAGAATAAATTTTTCCACCTGTGCAATTCTGTATTTTTAAAAATTGGCTTAAGCAAAGTTTTATAGCACAAATTGACTGGTAGTCCCAGCATTTGAAAGGCTGAAGCAGGAGGATCTGGAGTTTATGATCAGCCTAGACTACTGCACATGGCAAGACGCTATCTCAAGAATAAACAAATAAATGACTGGAAAATAAATGAATTTGACTGACTTTGTTCACTATCCATATATACTTCAATCAAAATATGTTATAAACACTTAAAAGAATCATGTGCCAGTAAAATTTTTAACATTTAAGAAAATTAGCACAAATTTGTACATCACAAATATAAGTTAAAGTCACCTACGCTGGCTGGCCTGCCGTGCACAGCACAGACTGAGCACGTTACGGAGCACTAGTTGTTCCTTGAGGGGTGAGGAATCCGTGCAAGCAGGCAGGCGTGATTTCCTGTGAGATCCTCTCCCTCACCTAGATGGCTCCTTCTCTCTGTCCCTGCAGGGTCTTTCTCATCTCACTCATGGTTTCTCCTCCTTCCGTTCTGTGGCAGCAGTCCTGCTGGGTTAGAAAACAACCTAGTAACACGTTTTGACCTTGTTTTCTCTAGATCGTGTCTCCAAATACGGGCATTTCCTTATATGTGTGGTGAGAAGCATAACTCCACTTGCAACTCTGTTTCTAAAATAAAATAAAACACGCTGATTTTGGGTGTGTGCTAATGGCTCTTGCGTTTTTATTTCAGGTAATAAGTTCTTTACATGAACAACACAACTGGGCTCTTTCTGCCAGCCTGTATTAAAACCAATTTTCAAACAAGTACATCTACTTTTTCTAACATTTGCTTGTTAATCTATATGGGCTACTTCCCTCTGTCATAGGTATTATGCAAAAAACATATTTAATGAAGTTGGCTGTGTGTAAGAAGTGCCATGGTCAAAACTGACCTGAATAATGGGAGCATATTTTCAGCATCTACAACAGTCCTAACGTAATGACTTTTATTTTTATCCTGTGAATCTGTTGTTGAATATATTCAAGGTGTTTGTTTAACTATAGCAGGAATTATATTCATCATGCTCATAAAATAGTTCACAAGAACAAGCAGAGCACAGTGAGCTGTTATAATACAGGACTCGGAAGTCTGTCTTCATCATACTTCTGCTTCTTCATTCTGGAATGGGGAAAACCCTTGGCTGCACAGACATAACTGTACAAATGGCACTGCATGGCTTCTACTAGGCTTTCCTATGTTTGCCAAGTGGAATTAGGCCAGTGGCACCTCTCAGCTCTGAGCTACAATCAGGTCTGAGTGTGGATTCCTGGAAGGAGTATGTCAGTTTGTCCAATAGAGTTATAAATGGTTCAACAAACGGCAGGAGGAAAAAAGAACTGCTGAATTGCTAGAAGGCACACTGAAGGATTGAAGTGGCTTCATGTACAGAAGGAGACCCTAAAAGGAATGCTATCGCCAGTGTATTAAAAGGATCACATTTTCCTACTGTGTATTCTACCTTTTATTCTCTCCAGAGAAGTAATAATAAGTACTCCTTAGAACCAGGAAGCTCATGGGGGAAATTTGTTGGAAGCTTATTTTGAGACAAGGTAAGTATTGTTTCCTCTGTCATAAAGTATGCAAAAACCACTCTGCAAGGTAAACTATTAAATATGTATACATATATCCTCTTACTATGCTAAATTGTTCACTATAATATTCTCTCAAATGTATCTATTATGACATTTAAATTCTGCATCTTCCCTCTATATTATATAAATACTGGTGGATGCAGAGAAAAGAGGAGCTTTTCAGATTCTTTTTCTTTCAGATAAATGGGAACTTGGTGTATTTCAAGTCTCAAATTCTCCTGACTATCATCTTACATCGCTTTTTCATGAACACTTTAGAATCTCATCTCTCATAGGGAAACTACGGTAATGGCAATGGTGAAAAGAACGTACTATTAGGCCCCTAGTTATACCGCATTAGTCATACAGTCTTGGGTCATTTATATAAAGGTATTGTGAGTAATTCTCCAAATGCGTTACAATTTTGATACCAGAACATAAGAAGTTCTAGTACTTGGGTGGAAGGGCTTGTTTCTCTATGCATGAAAAAGACACTGGCTTTGAAATAAAATAGGTAAATTTCTCCTTTATTCCCATATCCTTACTATACTAAGATTTAAGCCTATGTCTTTCATGGATTACCATTACTAGGCATGTTCAAACTAAAGAAGGGTCTTTTTATATATAGATACTGCTTTACAACTTAGAAACATGGCCTAGGAACCAGCAGGAAAAGGAATGCCATCTTATAAAACTACCTGTGACAAAGTCAGAAAATAAAAGCTATTTCATTCATTTGTATGTATTTATATATTTACTTCTTAATACAAATATTTTGTATCTCACTTGCAAGGCAATATGCTTGATGTTAGACACACGGAATCAAGTATAAACCTGCCTCCATGGATCTTAGACTCTGGTAAGAGGGGTAGGCTTAATAAATACATTACTCATGTTGGAAGAAGAATAACTTTTAAAAAAGAGTAAACTCATTAGAGGTATAGACACAACAAAAAATAAGAGTCAAATCAGGTCAATCTAAAAAAGAACAGTCGCAAGATAAACAGCAAGAGAGAAAGTGGTAAAGACTATTCAAAACAACTAGAAAAATAACAAAACAAGAAAAAAGTCTTGATTAAATGATTTTAACAGTTATTTACAGAATATTTCATCCACCACTTGCAGAATGTTCCTTTGTCTGGTCAGTATGCTGAACATCACTAGGTTTTGTATGTTAGGCAATAAAATAAATGTCAACAAATTTAAAACCATCAAAATAATATCATGTATCTTCTTTGACCATCACTGAATAAAACTAGAAACCAACCAAAGAAGACATTTATGAAATGAACAAACACATGGCTACTGAACAACACACTCTTAAACAATGATTCATTGGAGAAATGAAAATACAATTTTCAAGCATTTCTTGAAGTAACTACAAATAAGACATTAAAATCCCTATAACAAAAATATGCTAAAAGAAATTTTAAGAAATTTAAAAAGAAACTTATGTGCACACATAAAAATAATGAAAACATCTCAAATAAGAATTCTAACTATATCTCAGCATATAAGTAGAGCGTGAACAACCCAGACCAAGAATTAGTGGGAGGAAATAAGTAACAAAGACTAGAGAAGTAACGAATGAAATAGAGGCTGAACCAATATTAACGACTAATTAATCGAAGAATTGTTTTCTTTGAAATGATAAAGTATTCACAAATGTCTAGCTGGACCCACCAAGAGAAAATAATAATATAAGATTCAGAATCAGAAATAGAAAAAGAAACATTGGTATCGATAGCACAGAACTATGAAGAATCCTTAAGGACTATTTTGCTCCAGTTTGCTTATAAACAATCACATTGGAAAACCTAAAAAAAAAAAAAAAATTTTCAGACACATACAAACTACCAATATTGAACCATGAAGACGCAGAAAATCTGAATAGAGCAATGGTATGTGATGCAACTAAATCAGTAAATTCTGAAGCAAATATTCTCGCTGTTAAATTGTGCCAAAGCTTTAAAGGAAAAAAGTAACACCAGTTCTTCTAAAAATACTACAAAGATATGAAGGAAGGAAACACTTCCAAACTCACTCTTTGGAGCCAAGATTATTCTAATACAAAATCAGACAAGAACACAAGAATGAAAAATTTGAAAAGAAAAATATAGATTGCATAGGTAAATATCCCCTATGGAGTTAAAGGTAAAAACCCTCAATAAAATTCCAACAAATCAAATTCAACAGTACATGAAAAAGATTATATATTATGATTACTGGAATTTGTCTCAGAGATGCAAGGTCAGATCAATATATACAATGTATACAATAAATGCAATATATCATGAAAAACATAACATAGTTATCTGAAGAGGTGCATTAAAACCATTTAATAAATTTCTGGATCCCTTTGCCATAAAAACAAAAAGAACAATTTGCTAAATGGGAAAAAGTGTTTCTTTTAAGACCTAGAACACAAAAAGATATCTAATACTAGCATTTTTATACATAGTACTGGAGTCTTAGCCAGAGAAATTAAACAAATAAAATAAATCAAAGGTAGACACACAGAAAAGAAGAAAATTAAAATGTCATTATTTGAAAATTATGGTTCAGGGGCTGGGGATATAGCTCAGTGGAATAAGCACTTGCCTAGTAAGTGCAGGGTCCTGAGTTCGATCCCCAGTACCGCAAAAAAAAAAAAAAAAGAAAGAAAGAAAGAAAGAAAGAAAGAAAATTATGGTTCAAACTCCATCAAAAAGACAACTAGAACTGGTAAATTAATTCTCTAATTTTGTTGGATATAAAATCAACATGTCAAAGTCGATGTACTTTATTTACACTAGTGATGATCCTGCTGAGAATGAAACTATAAAAACAATTCTACTCACAACAGCAATAAAAATAAAATTTTAAGAGTAAATTTAATTAAGGAAGTGAAATACCATTAAAACAATGATTACAAAACCCATGAAAGAAATTCAACAAGAGAAAAGAATGGAAAGAACTCCTACATAAGTTTAAGAATAATTAATAACATTAAAGGGTTTGTACTCTGAAAACCAGTTGAAGGATTCAAAGGGTGCCCCAGGTATGACACAGTAGTGGAACATTTGTCCCTGGTAACACACACACACACACACACACACACACACACACACACACACACCTGCACAAAAAGAACAGTGCAACTGTCATCAAAATGGAAATGGAATTTTATAAGAAATAAAAAGGTAAATTTAAAAATCTATGTAGAAACATAAAATATTGCAGATAGTGAAACCCATCTTGTGCAAAAAGCCTGAAACAAGAGGTGTGACAGTAACCGATCTCAAGACATTCCATAGAACTAGAGTAACCAAAAGAGGATGGCCCTGGTATAAACTGGGGCACAAACCAGTGCAGAAGAGAAACCAGAATATATCCTTGCACCCACCACCAACCAATTCTCCTCAGAGGCACCAAATTACACACTGTAGAATGCACAGCCCTTTAAGTCATTCTGGAAAAGATGCAGGTTCATATACAGAAAGCTCAGATGACATTAATTTCTAACTTTCTATAAAAACTCACAAAAAATGGAACAAAGACCTGAAATTGATTGAATACTGGATGGCTACATAGAAGGAGCATCTCAAAACATTAGTATAGAGATAAATGCTATAGAAAAGAAAACTAAACAGTTATGACTCAACAAATTAAATAATATCAAGCTAAGAATCTTCAGCACAGCAAAGGAAACAAGAGAAAAGGGTCAGCCTACAGAATGGGCAAATCTATCTGCAAACCCTTCATCTGACAAAGAGCTCTTATGCAGAATATTTAACAAATTCAAGCAGTTCAGCAATAGCAACAATAAGTAAATCAAAATGGGCAAAGATCCAAACAGATATTTCTCAAAAAAGTAAAAATGTTAAGCAGATACATAAAAGTACTCAATACCGTTATCAGAAGATGTATATCAAAACTACAACAAGTTATAGAACCCCAGCCACGAGGAGCATCATCAAAAAGCCAAACACCAATGAGCTCAGAAATTTGCAGAATAAAAGGAAATTTTTATGCACTTTTGTGGGGAGTATAAAGTAATATAACTACTGTGGGAGACAGTCTGGTGTTTCCTCTAAACACTGAAGGCAGAGCTACTGTAAGACCCGCTATTCCACTTCCGGGTGTATGTACAAAGGAAATAAAAGCAACATGCTAAAGATATACTTGCTTATTTATGTTTGTCTCTTGCAGTATTCATACTAACTAGAAAGCAGACCATCAGCAGATGAGTGGATGAAGAAGGTGAAGTGTGTGTGCATGTGTGTGTGTGTGTGTGTGTGTGTGTGTGCATGTAAATAGAAGCAAGGGAATAGTATTCATGCATAAATAAGTGTAAAATCCTGACCTTCACAGCAAGGCAGATGGACATGGAAGCCATTTTAGCGGGTGAAGTAAGCCAGGCACCGAAAGAGGTTCAGCATGTACCCTCGTGTCGTAGCAGTAGAAGGAAAATGTTAATCTGAAAGGACAGGGATTGCTGTTGATGCGGAAGGGTCTGTGGGTGGGGGAGGGGACTTAATTTCATCAGTGAATCTTCTAAGCAGATATAGAAATATCACACTTAGCCGCATGAATTTATACAATCATCACATAATAATCAAAATTTTAAAAATACTAAAATTAAATTTACTATGCAGTCCAGGTACCTTGGAGTATAGATTCAAAAAATTGAAATAATGTACCTGCACTCCTATGTATATTGCAGCATTATTCACAATAGCCACAGTACAGAATCAACTGAAGTGTCTGCCAATGCATAAATGGATACATATTACATAAAATATATATAGCATATATATTATATACAAATGTATACATAGTAACACATTTTTATCATAAAGTCATATAAACACAAGTGTGTCAAAACGTTTATTCTTTAGAATATTTCTACTGATGAACTTCTCATTGTATGAGATTTGTCATATTAAACAATGAGTGAGGGGCTGGGATGTAGCTCACTGGCACAGTAACTGCCTCACGAGCACAAGGTCCAGAGTTTGACTGCAGGAACCAACCAACAAACAAAAACAATGAGTATTTAAAGGAAAAAGATTCAAAAGAGAAAGTACTGAATTTTTAATATTTATTAAGTGTTTATAAAAAACATCAACATTTTCAACACTGACTCATTTTTGATGCACAAAGTCTGAAAAAACCCAACAGAAATAAGTTCTTATATGAACTACAATGAAAGTGCCAAGAGCACCCTACATAAAAGTTGATTGCTTCAAATATCGCAACTAATATGGTCTTCACACAGGACAAAAACATGTTCCATACATACACTGCT
This sequence comes from Dinomys branickii, assembly GCA_004027595.1. Lineage (NCBI taxonomy): Eukaryota > Metazoa > Chordata > Mammalia > Rodentia > Dinomyidae > Dinomys > Dinomys branickii. Next base: position 78,040 of record PVLD010006122.1, on the reverse strand, counting down.
TACACTGATAGCACCTGGCCTTTCTGTAGGATATACCTGACACTTTGTTGGTCTTGTCATTTTGTCGGGAGGTTCTTATTATATTATCTAATGTGTAGTTAACAGATATATAAAAACTCAGTAACATAAAGTATTAAATTCTAAATTTCTATTGCACATTTAGAATAAACATCAACTTTTCACATCAGCTGTGTCCTTGGTTACAAATTCTAAGAGATAGTATCACAGATAAAAACCTATGTGAGCTACAATGTAAACACAAACAGAAGTTTACCACAGAAATAATCTTTGCATCAATTGTCACACCCAAGGCATTCTTCACATATGAAAACTGCGTGCTCCATGCACAAGTCTCACTTACTTTGGTAGCACATATATTTTGTTTTCCTGTCCTTTCTTGTAGGGCACACTTGATACCGCTTTAGTTTTCTTGTTGTTGTAGGAGGTATTTGGGATTCTGCTCCTGCCCATACATCTTTCAGCTTAACAGTGTGATCAACATTTTTTTTGTATATCTTCATGAGTAGAAGCATTTTCTTTGTCCTCTGCTATAAATGATCTTTTGTGAATTCCATTCCCAATTCTCTAAGAAAATTTCTCCTTGATATTTTGCACTTGTTATTTTCTTTGTAAACTATCAAACAATTTAGGACACACACGTTTAGGACCAAGTAAATCACATCCACTGGCCAATCCTTTTTTGTGTGTTTTGAGTGACATCGTAGTTGCTGTAAGACTCAACATCTACTCCCCCTTTGGTCTTGTAGAAAGCGTCTATCACAGGCTTCCACTTTATTGAGGTTTCCCTATCAATATTCCCATCATGGTGTAATGTTGGCACCAGCATTATCAGTTTATTTTTCTTTGCCTCATACAAGGTCAATATAAATCTTTCTGAAATCCAAATCTTACACTATACAATACTATGTTTTGAAATTGCAACATTTCACTTGGAAATTCTGCTTTGTGCCTGTGTCCTTTCTGCATGGGTCAACTTGTGCTCTGTTAGCAAACTTAACATCAACTGGAAACTGGTGAACCCACGGTCAAATATCACATTTTGTTATTGTTCGATAGGAGAAGGAAGTCTGTTCACAACATCAGTCAGTGTATTACTGCATGAGTAAGGACCTATGGCTTAGTTCCCAGATTAAATTCTAAACTGAAGACATAATAAGTATTTGCATCTTCAAGAACATAAATTTTCATGCTGTACTCTGACCCATTGTTTTTTCAGTACTCTTTTACATTCTTGAAATTACCATGAGAATTCCCTGCTCAGTATAGCAGATTTATGAAAGCTTTTAGTTCAGCTAGTGAGGTGTCATAATAAATATGTTTTTAAAATAATGTTATTAGGATATGTGGAACATTTTTACTTACATTTGAGCCTTTGTCTATTTCACAGCATCTGGTAGCACTTTTGTCTGTTAACAGTATCCAACATTGAATGGCAGTGCTTGTATTCTGTCCAATAAGTTTTGTCCCTGCTAAGTTCCTCACTGTTTTTTTTTCTTTTGGCTGTTCTACCTTGGTTGCATAACTACTTCACAACACTTAGACTAGGCAAACATGTACTTGTGTTGTTTTCCTCATCATCTGAATCAAAGAAGTCTGCATTCCCTGGTGTGTATCAGTCGATTCTTGCTTCTTTTCACTGTCATGGAAAATTTATCTCAATGATCAGTATCAGAGTCATCATCATCATCACCCACCTACACCACTCTTCTATTGTACATGTATTTTATCCCGATGGACCATCTTCATCACCTATGCATTAGTAAGCTGAAGATTCCCTTTTCAGTGCCTCCTAGAGAGGTTCGGATGTATTACACCTTACGAATGCTCAGTTGAATATATGGGAAACCTGTTAGATGGATCATTACATTGGTAAAAATCCTAATTTGAAACTTTTTTTCACATGCATGCACCTTGCCTTTCATTGGACCAAGTGAACACATACAAAAATTGTTTCCTGTAGATATCAGGTAAAGGTGCTGTGATGTACAACTGCTTCCTATTACACCAAAAAAAAAAAAAAAATTACTGTAGGAGGGTAAGGGATGTGTTTGTGGGAACCCAGTGTTACACATTCTGACTATTATATCTCTCAAGATGATTATTTTCCTATTGGGTCTTATATTTGGAGAAACAGGGCATGTACTGAAATATCACACTATATGCCATTAATATGTACAATTTTTACATATTAAAAACTTAAAAACTTCTTTACCATAGAAACCTTTTAAAAATGTAAAAGAGGAATAAAATTCTTGATTATTGAATAAAAATTAAACTAGAATATAACACACAAGCTCAGAGATTGCAATGATAGTAATTCTGCCCTTTTATGTAGGCAGGTAGATACAACTATTCATGAATTTTTTTTCAAGATTAATACTAAGTCCTCATGAAGACTTGACAGCACTATCTGCTACGTACAGTTCATCTTAAATTCCCTTGATGAGTGGAGTGGTCATGTGTGTTTATGCCCATGAAAAATCAGATTCTCATATCTTCATGAAAAAAGAGAGTTTGGAATCATGATAGATGCATTCCTAGGTAAGGCTGCTACATTACCACAGAAGCTGGAAGGTAAGAGCTCTGCCTTCCTTTCAGTTACATTTCTGAAGAAAGAAGATGGACTTAAGGAACTGAAGAAAAACATTTCTGGGTCTTAAATCTGACAAGAGGATAATTTGTTTTGTTAAAGATTTATGTACTTATCAGAGAGATAGAAAAGATTTCACATTCCATGTTTTCTGAAGTTAATGCTCTAAGAAAAAGGAGCACTGTGGCCTTTACCTATTTTCAACAGGGAGATTTAAGCATCTTAGCTTTAATTTGTGTTGCACACATAATTTCTTCCTCGTGTTAGTATTAAATAAGCACTGACATTGCAATTCTCCAATTATCCCCCTTGCTATTTCTACCTTTCTCCAGGCAAGTTTCAGGGATCTAAATATCCAGCAAGTTGAGAAAAATTTAAGCAACGGTTTCTATGGAGTTTGTGAAAAAATAAAAAGCATCATTTGCTTTCTATGTTTTCAGTATTATTTCCCTGATTTTTACAATAAACTTATAGCCTTCACCCTCCCAGAGAAAACTTTGTATTTAAGAAAAAAATTGTCACAAAAGCAATTTTATCAATGTTACCTATACAGTAACAATGTCTTGGACCTGAAAGAAAGATATTGCCTTTTCAGATATGGAATTTGTCCCATCTCTCTTTCTTTTAAAGAGAGAAAAGTGTTGAGCTGAGTTACTGCAACAATATACCAAGGTTGAGAAAGGAAAGTAGATACAATTCTATCTATTTTCAGTGAAACTGTCAGCTGTCAATGTTTACATCAGTTAATTAACTATTACAATCTAAGAAGGAATATGGACAGATATGGTGTCTTAGTCAACCTTACACAACAGTTTATGAGTCTTCCACTTCATTTACAAAACTAAACTTGTCTATTATATATCAAATGGCCCATATGCCAAATGTCTGCACTTTTGGAAATACATATGTAGTAGAAGAAAAAGAGAAATAATCATAAAATAAAAAGTGTGATAAATAGGCAGCTTCCTAATCTTAATTATTTAAAAGATTATTAGCCAAATGATTCAAAACACATCCCTACACTGGCTTACTTTTGTCCTATTCTGGCTACTCTGCAAAGTTTGCAGAATATTTCTTACTGCCTGTTATGGTTGATACATTGTGTCAACTTGGAGAGTCTAGAGGTTTGGCTGAGTGACTCAGCAGGAAGCCAGGGTGCTTACTTTGTACACATCCTGAGCCTCTGGAAGAGGAGGGCATGGAGACTGTATGAGAGCTACACACCCCCTGGGTCGGGTTAGCCTGTTTACAATGTAAGGGAGAAAAAGAGACTGCTTGCAGCCATTCCTCCCTTTTGCTGGTTGTTTGTGCTGTGTTCTGCTGCCATGAACATTTGCCCTCTGCCCTGTGCCACTCTGCCTCTCAGCCAGCCAAGTATGGACTGAAACCGCCACAAGCTGTAAGCTGAATAAACTTTTCCTTCCTTCATTTTGGGCATTTGGTATTTTGTCTCAGCAGTGAGAGAAAAGTAACCAAGACACTGCCCCCTCACCACCCCTCAGATGGCACTCATAGAGCTAATACTTTTCCTTCCCTTACTTTTTCAGTTACATAACATATTACCACAGAAGTTTTATTGAACCATCCAGTCAAAATAATTCCTAAAGATTGTCTCATGGCCTTTATCCTGCCTTATATTTCCTCATAGTATTTAGACAATAACTGACATATGTAAGGGCAAAACTGTTAAGGTCCAATGAATAAGGTATGATTTTTTTTTACTGGCATTAAACCTTCTGCTGATGAAGGCCATAGGATATCCTTAAATTTTAACCTAAAGCCTTCCCCTTCATCTCAGGTGATTTTACACTTTTAATTTGCCAGATTATTGTGTGCATACTTATGCCACAGTAAGTACTCTAGTTAGCAACACACATAAGTCTCTGCCACAAAAATTGAAGCTGTTTCAAGGAAAAGACTACATTCATTTTCTTTAACCCTAAAGATCTAGTTAATCTTAAATTTCTTGGAACATAATGTATACCAACTAGTTATTTTCCAGATATTAATATTTCTTCAAATATCATATTAATAAAATTCTGTAGTATTTTATAAATTGAAATACTTCAAGCAAAACAAATTAAAAATAAACATTGCAGAATGAATTCATTGGCTCTTCTAGGAAGCTGTTGGAATGTGCGTAGCGGGTTAGATGAATTGGGGCTTGCAAATCCGTTTCTAAAGTTCTTTAAGAGCCAGAGGTGGTCAGACATGTCCTATGTAACAGTGCACAGCCTGCTCCTCCATTTTCCAATAATAAGGGATCCATTATTTTGCTGGAAGTAGACTCAATTTTCTGTATAGCATCTGTTCCGTTTGAAATTATCCTGTAGATCTGCAGAATTCGTTTTCTTTCCTTTCCCTTTTCCTGTTCTAGAGGCTGTCTGAGTAACCAAGCCCCACAAATTCACTCCCTGGAAACAGTGAGATAGAAGGAGATTCAAACTCTGAAAGGCACTATCTTCCAATCCCAAAACACTTTTACTTTAGAGGTATCACTGATAAAATTGCTTTATTTGTAGAAATTTTTTCCTATTTCAACACATTCTGTCTGAGAAGAGAGCATGCTGTGCAACTGCTGATTATTCCAGAATAAATAAAAGAAAGAAAAATAAACATATTCATTTAAAACAATGTATTCATTTTAAATTTTTAACTAGATTTACTTTTAATTAATACATGAAAACAAAAATTACACATACTAACATAGCATGTTTTGATTCACACATACTGTATAAAGTTTAAATCAAGTTAAACATATCTATCTCTTCAAACGTATTTCATTTCCTTGTAGTGAAACATTCAAAATCCTTTCAGCTTTTTGAAATACACCATGTTAATGCTGCTGTAGAATCCCCCCTGTGTAATCAGTAGTAAGTCAGAGCATCCTGCTCCTGTGTAGCTGTTAGTAACCTGACACTGACTGACCAGCCTTGTGCATGGCTCCTCCTTCCCACTTTCCCTGGCTTCTAGTACTCACCATTCTGCTCTCAACTGTGAGCTCAACTCTTTGGATTCCACATGTGAGTGAGATTGTGTGATACTTTTCTATGCCTGACATAGTTGACTTCATATAATGATTTCCAGTCCCATTCACATCATTCCAAAATGAGAATTATATATATATATATATATATATATATATACACACACACACACACACACATATATATATATATATGAAATATACATATAATCACTCTGTCATTCATCGGCTGATGGAGACTTGGGTTGCCCCAGGCCTTGACTGCTGTGAATAGTGCTTCAGTGAACATGCTAGCGCAGATTTAGCTTCGATGTACTCAGCTCGTTCCTTTGGGATGTATTCCCAGCAGTGAGATCATTGGCACACATAGCAATTCTGCTTTGGATTTTTTAAGGTGTCTCCATCCTGTTTAGCATAATAACTGTACTACTCTACATTCCAACCATATATATAAGGGTCTTTGGTGTTTCACGTCGTCTTTTGTTGTACTCATTTTTTTCTGTTTGGTTGTTTTTTTGCCTGTACTTGTTATCTTCTGTCTTTCGGAAAATGATATGAGGTGACATTCCCTTGTGATTTATTTTACTGTGATTGTTAGTGATTTTGATCATTTAAAATATGTTTTCCATTTTTACAAGTTGTTAACCTTCAGAATACAAAACAACTCAAAAATAGCAACAGCCATGAAGCAAATGCTCTAAGAATGCAGTGTACACACAGAGATGTTTCTCAAAATTTTACAACAAATTCCAATTATTGTACTGTCTAAACACTTTTCATATAAATACTTTGAAAAATCATTCTTTCTAATGCATTCAATATTAAAAGGAATATTCCCAGTTTGCATGATTTTATGTAAAATGTATATTTTAACAGATGTTTATAAAACAAAAGTTACACATAACATCTTATTACAAGGTATGTGGTCTGCGGAATTTTATATGGTAAGATTTTATATGGTAAGATTGGAAATAGAAGAGGATGGACTGGGGCATCAGCTCCTTATTAAAACATGGAAATATTATGGATATTTTTCTGATCATAAACTATGTGATAGCTATGTTCAAGTTCTGAAATTAGATAAATGCATATAAATGGTAGTTTGCTGTGTCTATGGTACAAAGTAATGTAAATGTAGTGCTTTTACATGTCATATTCCAGTGTTCTGAAAATATATTATGCATGAAATTTTAAATTGAACAGAAGGGATATGGTTCTTACTTTATAATTAAAAACAGAGCTGGTTTCCAATCCCAGCATTGAGTATATATCCAAACTTATTAAGATCAAGTAAAGACACATCTGCACTTTCATATTCATTGTAGCATTATTCACAATAGCCAAGATATGAAATCCAAAAGGTATCCATGGAAGGAAGAGAAGATGAACAAACTGTAGTACTACGTACAACACAATGTAATGCTACTCAACCTGGAAACAAGGGAATCTGGCATTCGGCAAAGGCATGAGGGACCTGGAGGACATGTTTTGGGAAGTAAATCAGTCACCCAAGGACACATCACATATTCACAATAAATACGGAACCAACAGAAGAACATTGGAAAGTGTGGGGTAAAACAGAGTTAAATCTGATTGAGGAAACTTGGAATCTGGAGATACCAATGAAGGGTTACCAAAGTTAATTACATGGAAGCAGTAAGTTCAAGTGATATGTGTAGCACAACATGAGGCTATCATTCATAAAAATGGTTTGTACTCTTGAAAACTACCAAGAAAACAGATCATAAGTGTTCTTATCACAAAAAGTATGTGAGATTGTGCATATGTTATCTTGCTTAAGGAAGCAATTGCACAACATGTACACGTTTTCATTACTTTTAAACTGAATAGAATTAATTGAAAATAAAGTTAGTTTCTTTCATCAGTAAGTTATGATATGATACACAATCACTGCTGCTTGCAATGGTGATTGAAATTAGTAAAAATAAAACAAAACAGAACAACAAAAATTTGTATCTGGGTATTTATGACTTTTCTCTTGTCATAGACCTCTTGTACTATCGAATTACTGATAATTGACTTAAAACTAAACAGCTGTACATTTTAAGATTACTAACATGTGTGTAATCAGAAGGTTAGCGTCATGTTATGTAAATATAAAGACAAGTGACTGGGTTCACAAATTCTTGTGTTTGCAACCAATTAGGCTCACAAATGAAAGCCTTCTGCAAACTTTTGCTTCAGTTTGCAAACTTCATCTGGGGTCAAAAACATAACCATGGCCATCTTCCCCACACAAACAGGAACACAGCCATTTTCCCCAAATCATAAAAAAATTAAGTTTGTAAATTGAGGTATCAACTGTACTCATAAGGCGTAATTGTATGTAACTGTTTGTCCTCAGTCTCTCCTTGGAGTCTAATAATGAATATGAGTACTGGAAGAACTAAAATCATTCTCCAGATTCTTTCTTTTTGTCTTTTTGAGATAGGGTCTCATTGTGCAGTTCAGGCTGGCCTTGAGCTCAATTTGTAGCCCAAGCTTATCTCTAATGCAGAACAATCTTCCTGCCTCAGCCTCTCAAGTGCTGGGATTACAGGCATGTGCCACCATGCCTGGCTCCAGATTCTCTGTAAATCTAGTTTTATTCAATAACAAAAATAACTGACCACCATATTTAAAGGAAAATTTTTCTCCATAAGAATAAGAGCAGCCTTGCAAAAATCTGTTAATAAACTTTTTATTAGAGATGAAATTGAGAATTCAGTATGTTTTCAGTGATCTATCACATTCTATTTGACACTTCTTATTTAAAAACAGGATATTTAACTAGTTGCCTGCATCTCCATAAACAGGGATACAGCAGGATCAACCAAAAACAGAAACTTTTAATAAAGTAGTGGCAAATTTTAGGAAGAATTCATATTCTAGTCTCCTTTTGTATCACTTAAAATGTCAGTGAAAATATTCTGTTGGCAGCAGTTTTAGAACCCACGTATAATTCAGCCACAGAGAGAAATTTGACTTTGTTGAATTCATTATGACACTGGAGAAACATGCACACACATACACAGAGGCTGATAACTTTACACGCAAGCTACGTTCACATGGAATACCACTGAGCATGATGCTGTAAAACAGGATAACGTCTGCAGCGCTGAAATTAGAGTGTGATAAAGCAATAACCTGCGGAGGCTGATGTGAAGCTCGCGGGCGGCGCGTGGCAGGTCTGACACTGAGCCTGCCCTCCCTCGTTTCCTTCCTCACAAAGCCTCCTAGAAGAATTTCTTTGAACTCATGAAAGTGAGGTCGATACCAAAACCAGCCTTTCACTTCTGTAAGAAGCAAAATGCTGGATATTTTTTCTGTGATTTTTCATTCAAAATTTAGCAAGTAATATGATAAGTAGGATTATATTCTATGATTTCCAAACGTACTTACTCACTTATTTTTAAATTGACAAGTAAATTTTATATGTCTATCATGAATAATATGTTGTCTTGAAGTACATTTCTAGTAGACCAATTAATAGACCAATTAGATCTAATTAGCATAATTTTGTGGGGAGAAATATTTCTTAGCATATTTCAACAATATATTGCCATTAACTATATTCAGCTTTCTGTATAATAGATTTCTTGAAATTATTTTTGTACTAATTAGAACTTTGTTTCCTTTGACAAACATCTCTGTTATTCACCTAAACATTCCAGTCTTTAGTATCTACTGTTTTATTCTCTATCTCTATGAGATTTTGAAAAAGGATACTAATGTGTGAGAGTTAGGTCTGGAATACAAAATCTCAGAAAGAATTAAACCAGAATGATTAACTCTTAAAAGGCAATATGCACTTGTGTTCAGCTATAGGAAATGCAGAGTGACATTCTCTTTACTCGATTTAGGAATTCTCTTCCTCTTAACAACTAGTTTATTTTGTCATTGTTTGGTCTAAATTGTGTTTATTTTTTTCCTGAAAAAAGTACAGTGATATCTCTCTGTCATAATTACCACATAATCCCAGGCAAAAAATGATATGCTTTCTGGTTTTCTCTCCAGTAAAAGGAATCAAGTCCCCTGAATTCGGATCACCTGATATTGTTAAAAGACTAAGGGTAGCCATAAGTCTTCCAATTTATGCAAAGCAGTTCTTTCTCCAAATCACTTCCTTGGAACTTCAACAACCACAAATAGACATGCGCAAAACTGGGTGAATTTCACCTCGAGAATTTGTATTCCTAATTCAGAGGTACCTCTACCCCTTCTCTCAAGGATGTATAGTTCATTTTAATTCTTTAACTAATAACACTATTCTTTTTTTGTTTATATGAAATAGAAATATTTGACTCATGTCAAAAAGCTGTTCATTTCACAGCTTATTTTTTGTCATTGGTGCTAAGGAAGTAACTGCAGTTAGAAAATCCTGTGTATTTTCTGGAATACAAGGGAGAAAATATTATAAATTCATTCCTGATGAGTCAGTTTCCCCTCTAAAATGATAAAAGAATTTATGATCAATGCTGTAAAAAAATTCCCCTCAAAACTAGAAATCCATAAAATAAATCATATATTAAGATTAGTCAACTTAAAACTAGTAAGGCTAAAATTAGTAACATAGAAAGCATGATATATTCCAGGAAATTGGTAAATCATGTGAATCAATCCTTGGTTAATAAAATTATGCAATATATATATATAAAGCATTTGTACATTGTTTATAAACACTATTTGGACTTGTGCTTGGTTAAAATATATCTAGACAGAAGAATATATTGTAATGCAAACATAGGTTAAAATGAAAACAGAAGATATTAGATCAACTTTTATTTAATACTATTAATCAAAAAACCTAGCATACTGGCTTTTTTAAGAAGAAAAGTTCCTTGGAAAGAGAGAGAGAGAGAGGGAGAGAGAGAGAGCTAATAGTTGAAAGGAAAGGGAAGCTAGTGCATTCAGTTCAATCAGTAGTGAAAGTTAACGAAGTTATGAATTGGGCTTTTAACTCACCCAGAAAGTAATTTTAGTGGTGAAAGTATTTTTAAAGACAGAGGAAAATGATCTATGTGGACGGCTAAGGGAGAGCAAATATGAGAGTTATTTAAGAAGCACCTTGTGAAACAAGACAAACAGTGATATGTGAAACTGTAAGCTAGATTTGGTAATAGAGAAACTGCCGTAACATTCATCATGGGACTTAGAATACAACAGAAAAGGAAACCCTTTGATTAAAGATGATTCTTTTCCTATCTTTCAGTCTCATCTATTTTCCAGCTATTTGTAAATCTCATCTGAACACAGATTGTCTTTCCTTGCCTTTTCTTTTTCTGTTCTTTCTCTGCTTTTAAAAATGTTTTTAGATTAGGCTTACAACAATAAAAAGTTTACTTCCATAAGGTATTTGGAGGTACTTTCATATAAGAATTTCAGAATAGTGCATAATCAGCAATATCTTGCCTCAGATAGTTGAAACTCAATCAACAGGATTAAGCAATCAAAACTAAACAAATAAATATCTAGATAACACTCAGGATATAGAAAACTAGAAATAAAATTATTCCCAGCTTTAGAACAACACCAGAAGTTAGGACACACACCAAGTTAATGATCCCTAATGAATTCATGGGAGAGCTCAGGGCAAAGTTCAATAACCTACCCAGAAATCAAAGGACAGATGGCAAAATTTAAAGAGAGAGATGGCTTCCTGTAGGCAACGATGGGCAGTATGCACATGCCCACAGGAAACGGCCTCCACCAGCTAGAAATATTAGTGAGTTAGTGGAGGCTTGTGAGAGGATGTGCAGCATATGTGGGTCTTCACTTCTACGTGCAAATGCACACCCATACAAGCACACACACACAGTAACAAAGAGGGTTGGTGAGAAAGAGCCCTGAGCAAGTTTCTTTCATAACGCAGCACTGGGGCAAGGAAAGAGCAATGTGTACAGATCCAATGAAGCCCACTGCCGTCCCATTCTCTACCCCCAGGATGAGACCAAATCCACGTTTGGACTCAGGACAATCAGCGCAGCCACCTCCTTCTGGATCTTAGTTAATAGCCATTTCAAATGGGGTCCTGGAAAGAAAAATCCCCTCAAAAGGGGGAAATTTTTCTTCCTATAAGCATAGGTGGGAGGCAACAGGAAGGGGAGGGAGTCACACTCCCAAGACAGAGTGACTGTGCCCGCCTCAGACTGACCTATAGCAAGAGCAGCGACCAAAGCTTATTGTGGTGTCATCAGGCCATCTTAGAAGGACAACTCTGGGCAATTTGCGAGATTGTGTGAACAGAAAAGAAGGGAAAGTCTAAGCAGACTGTGAAACAGACATGAATGAAAAAGCTACACTTCATGGAATTTATCCTTTTAATGATTTCTAAGTTCACAGTTCAGTGGTATTAAATTCATTCATAATTTTGTACAACAGTTATTACCATATAATTCTATAACACATTTCATCTTCTGAAATGACAGAAATTCACTGTTTCCTTTCTGCCCAGTCCCTGGAAAATGTATTCTCCTTTTTAATACTTCAAGAATCTCATCTAAATAAAATGCTATATTTATCTTTCTGTGACTAATTTATATTACCTACCATAATAGCCTCAAGGTTGTCCATGGAGCAGGATGTGATGGGATTTCCTTATGAAAGCTGAATACTATATATTTATAATATATATGATCATCTGTATGTCATACTTTGCTTGTTCGTGTATCTGTTAGTGGACACTGTGTTTGCCTCCATATTTTAGCTATTGTAAATGTTTGTCTGTTGTGATACAAATATATATATCTGAGTCTCTGCTTTCCATATTTTTCAATATACAGCCAGAAGTACAATTGCTGGATTATGCAGCCATTCTATTATCAACTTTTTATAAACTCTACACTATTTCTACAATGACTGTGCATTTCAGTCCTGTCTGAATACACTGTGCACTATGGTGGAGGATAATAGAGCAATACTTGTTTGTTTGCTGTAACGTGCCTGTGTACCAAGGTAACGTTAATGCTATGTTGTCAGTGTGAACCGTTCCCCACAGGTCACGTGTAGTCAGAGGGAGGCTTTCAGAAGCTCGTTCCATCATGGGCCTGGTGCACTCCTCAGTGGATTAGCACACTGATCACTGCATAGCTGTAGGTGCTGTTAGCAGGCAGGGCTCCTCAGAAGAGGTGGGTCACTGGCTGGTGATGTCCAAAGGTGTAGTTTTGTCTACATCTCCTCCCTCTCATCATCTGTTTGTTTCCATGAATTGAGCACATTCATCAGGGCCTTCCACTATGCTATTTCTGCCTCACAGATAGCTAATCATAGATTGAACAGATCGAAACTTTAACAGAAAGAAAGAGAAAGGAAGGAAGGAAGGAAGGAAGGAAGGAAGAAAGAAAGAAAGAAAGAAAGAAAGAAAGAAAGAAAGAAAGAAAGAAAGAAAGAAACCCTCTAGTTCCTAAATAATGGTTTTCAGGTATTTTGTCCTTACAACAGGAAAGTAATTAATTCAGTTAATAATAATGGGAATTGATCTAAGCTATGTGGAAACTCTTTCTGTTACTCTAAAAACTTCCTGGTAAACTTTAACAAGTCCTAAATAATTTTTAAAATTAACAGAAAAATATACCTTGCCTTATTACATTTAAAATGCTGAAAACAAGAAGCACAGAGAAAACCTTGAAGACAGAGAAGTGACAAACTAGACAGAAACAAAGCCACGGCCTCGGAAACGCATCTTCATGCACAAATGTCGGGTTTTCTACAACTGGTAAAATAATTTTTAAAACCAAAAGGTAGTTTTTCTGATCTGGCTAAAATTAACTTAATCATTCTATTCTAGCTCTAAAATTTGCTATTGCTTGTGGGTTGAATCCCTATAAATACTTATGTAATTATCTATTTAAATTTGAAAAAGCACACCGTATCAGGTAAGCAAGGAGCAAAACTAGCAATAACAGTAAGATGGAAAAAGTGGCTTTATATTAATGTTTTTTTCTTTCTTTCTGTTTTGTTTTGCACATTCATGTTGACTCTATGGTGGCTGCTATTCCAGCTATGCAAGGAGCACAGATTAAAACACACAAACACGCTTCACGGTAGGAAAAAAACATTGTTTATTTTATTCTCCAAGCCCCAGGCACATCTCATGGAGATTTGCTCTGGGGTACCCTGAGGCCAAAAGGTACCTAAAATAATGAGAGAAAAATCTTTTCTTTGGAGGAACTGAGAAATGTTTGCCTCCGTGCTTTAAATTTTCTTTAGGAAATCCCTATTATTTTTTTTTTCACTCTCTCTCATTGGTCCTCAAGGCTGACCATATAAGGGAAATGTATGACCTTTTCATATTCTCTCACATTTAGAGGTGAAGACACCACATTTTTCAGCCAAAGAGTGAATAATGAAGCTATGTGAAAGCCTAAGAAGAGAGGAAGGTGGAAAAAAGAGATCTCGGAACTTTGGATCTGAAGTCCTTTGGTCACCCATCGACAGCTTGGTCCGTGTGTGGAACGGAGCACTTTTGATTTCACCCAAAGCAGATTGATGGCTTGTGAAAGGAAAGAAAATCACATAAAAATGAAATAATCTCCACAGGGTTTTAATGAAATCCCAATACACATAATATAACAGCAAAGATGGTAAGGATGCATTCAAAACTCTTGACACACAAAGAACCAGGAAAATTAGAACACGAAAAATAAAATCAAGAGACATTAACTTCAAAAGAATTTGGATGAGGCATCAGTGGCCAATAATTTAATCAACAATGTAAGTGTAATAATGAATTATGAATCTGCAATGAAATAAAACCCCCTGAATTTATACTGATGTAAAAAGAATAAATAAATGGGGAGATGAGTTCATTCACCACATTTGAATGTAAACAGATGTAGAAGAAATAGTGAAGCTGGAAAATTCTTAATGATTACTGAGAAAAGGAATAAAGAACAGACTGAAGAATAGGATTTTGCATATTCCTACAGTGAAATACATTCCCCCAAGCTAGCTAGTTTGTGTTTGTTGTTGTTCCAGCAACTTTCAATGTAGTAAATCTTAGAGAAAGCTGATGAATACTGTCTGATAAAAATTCATGCTGTCATTTTTAATTACTGTTTCAACCACTTCTATTTAAAACTTAGTCCAGAGAGATCAGCCCCTCCCTACACTGCTGCTGGGAGCCAGGTGAACCACGTGGGGAAACCCACACCCCAGGGGAAACATCAACCGCACAGTAGGGCCCCCAGCCAGGACCCACAGGATAGACAGGCAAGACTAGTGGTATGGAATTTCTAGCAGCAACAGTGACAGTATGAGCCAGGAGGTGGTAAGCTAGTTGAACCAGAATTGTGTTTGGTGATACAGACACAGACTGGAAGATGTCTGGACCGCCTCCCCCATTTTCATTTTATCCTTTTTGTTCCGTTCTATTTTAGCCTGCTTTGGTTTTCCTTTCTGTGCATTTGTTGTCTTTCAGTGTGTGTGTGGTTATTTTTGGGGTTTTTTGTGTTTCTTTTCTTTCTTTTTCTTTTTTCATTTTCTTTCATGATTGCATCTCCAGCCTGTCTTTTGTTTTATCCTATTCATCCTCTTCCTCTCTATCATCAGTTCTCTTGCTCAACTTTATGATACTTTCATGTGAGTAAACAGTGTCTCTTCTCTTTTTGGTGCACTTAAATGCCCCTAAGCATTCTCTTCCAATCCTCCTCTCTTGTGTCCTACAATTACTCAGAATTGCAGGACCATTCTTTGCCCCTCAATCCTATGTCAGCTGTATTTAACCACATTCATCTCTTCAACCTACACATAACCCTCTAAAATCTTGCACACAACAGGGTGGAAAATCATTGCACACAAGTGTCTGGTATAAATTGAATTATATTACATTACTGTGTAACTTATTCCTTTGGCTAAGGACATCAGGCTAACAGTGACCACAGTTTATCACTGGCCAGGCCAGGCTTGAGTTTACTGTTATTGCTAATTGTACTACTTCAACCAAGATGTCATACCTGTTAGAATCACTTTTTCTCCCCTGTGTGACAACACTATGATTATAAAGGATCATAACCATCACCATAGTCAAGTACCAAAGGAATAGGCCCTGAACCAAATAAATATAAACTTTACATTCTTAATATATTAGGAAGGTACATTCTTGGGATAGATGTAAAGATGAAGAACCATCTACATCTAGCAGACATCATGAGGAACAGACATTTCCTAGGAAAACTTTCACCCAAGGGATGAAGCTATGTAACATAAGAAATATACAAGCATCAACACAGAAAAAAAAGTAAAATAAAAATAGAAAATTAAAAATGACATTATGAAGAAGCAAATGGCAACTCCAATAATCAGCCCACCCAGGACAAATCCAGAGCACAGAGAAATAGAGGAAACAGGAATCCAACCACTGAAACTTTGCAATGATAGCAGCAGAAGTGAAAAACAAATGTAATAGGCAGTAGAGAAAATAATTTCTAAGGTGCAGAAATAAAGGAAAATCAAAATGAAAGACATCAAAATGACACATTAAAAAAATAGAAGAGCTCAGGAAAATAATAGAAACCAAGAATGTACAGCATAGAAAAGAAATAGAATCAATGAAACAGTTCCAAACAGAAATCTAGGACATTAGAAACTTCACTGAAAGCACATGCAACAGATTGAAACAAAGACAAGAATAGAATATCAGACCTAGAACACATAATTGTGACTAGAGATGAAGAATAAAAAGAGATCTAAGAAATAAGAGATCATGAAAAGTGAACCCAACAGTTACAAGATGAAGCAAAATTTAAAAAAAACAAATTAACTGGAGTCAGAGAGAAAGCATGAGACAGTGAACTGGAGACAGTGCAAATGACATTAAAAAATCTTCTTCCCAGAAGTAATAGCAGAAAACCTATCAAACATGGATAAAGAACTTGACATAGAAATAAGTGAAGCATATCAACTTCTAAATAGTCATGACCAAAATAACTCTCCACCAAGTCATATAATAATCAAGATTGCAGAAATTAAGCAAAAGAACAAAATATTAAGGCAGCTAGAAGACCAAAAACTCAAATAAATCACCAATAAAGTGAAGCCCATCAAAATCGCAGCAAACTTCTCAACACAAACCCTCAAATCAAGGTGAGCTTGGGGAGAGGTATTTCAAATCCTAAAGGAAGATGATCTTCAACCCAGGTTGATGTACTTCACAAAAGTGCCTTTCAAAATCAATGGAGAAATAAGGTACATCCATGACAAAAAAACAATTAAAGAAGTTTATGACCACCAAACCAGACCTAAAGAATGCTCTGAAGGAGGTATTAGAAAGAGATAATGAAGGTCACAAACATGTCAATATCCAGCAGAAAGAAGCCACCAGGAAAGGCAACAATTAAACAGAGGGGAAAGGCAAGGAACCAACAGAAAAATAGCATGGAAAAGGTTAAGCAACACATAACAGTTATAACCATCAAAATAAATGGCCCAACTCATCAATCAAAAGAAACAGACTGGCCGAATGGATTAAGAAACAAGAGCCAACAATATGCTGCATTCAAGAAACATATTTAACCCAAAAAGAAATTCAGAGACTGAAAGTCCAAGGATGGAAAACAATTCTCCATGCCACAGAAATCCAGTACAAAGTAGAGGTAGGTATTCTATTTTGCAGACAATGAAAATTTTAAACCAAAACTAATCAAAAGAGACAAAGAAGGTCATTACATGCTTGTGAAGGGAAACCTCCAAGAAGAGATAACAATCATAAATGTTTATGCACCAAACATAGGGTCATCTAACTACATAAAACAAATACAATCAGATATGAAAAACTAAATAAACACTAACACAGTTATAGTGAGGAACCTTAATACCCCACTCTTGAAAATCTATAGCTCAATTAGACAAAAAAATCAACAAAGCAATAGTAGATCAAACCAAGCTGGTGCACAAATGGACATGATAGATGTCCAGAGAGTGTCCCACCCTAAAACGTCAGAGTACACATTGTTTTCATTTGCACTTGGAATAGTTTCTCAAATAGACCACATATTAACCCACAAAACATGCTTAAGTAAATATAGGGTAACTGAAATCATCTCATGCATACTATCTGATCATAATGCAATGAAAATGGAAACCAAACACAAAAGAAATCACAAAAAATACATAAACATTATTAAAATTAAACCACACTCTTTTGAACCACAACTGGGTCACTAGGAAAATAAAGATAAAATTGAACAGCATGTACAATTAAATGATAAGGTCGATGTAACATGTTGAAACTCATGGGACATAATGAAAGCAATCCTACAAGAGAACTTCATAGAGGTGAAGTCTCACATCAGAAAAACAGAACAAGCTCAAATAAGCAGGCTAACGTTGGACCTCAGATTTCTAGGACAAGAACACAAATCAAACCCCAAACTTGTATGAGGGGGGAAATTGTAAGGATAAAAGCAGAAATTAATGCAACTGAGACTAAGAAAACAGTACAAACAATCAACTATTACAAAATTTGGTTCTTTGAGAAAATAAATAAAATTGATAAACCATTAACAAACCTCATAACAAAGAGGAAAAATGCAAATTCAAGCAATTAGAAAAGAAAAGGGGCAAATCACAGCCTATCCAACAGAAATCTAGATTATCAATACCTACTAAGATAAACTATGCTATAGTAAGATGGAAAACCGAGAAAAAATGGACAGATTCTTAGATACAATCAAATTACCAATTATAAATCAAGAAGACATATTCTAAATAACCTGATATCACACAATAAAATTATACATACAATTAAAAATCTATCAACAAATTAAAGCTCAGGCCATTATTCAACCACACTGTTAAACTCTACAACAAATTTAGAGAACTAATGCCACTAATGCTGAAACTCTTTAAGGAAATCCAAGGGAAGCAATACTTCCAAAAACTTTCCTGGAAGCAAGAATTACCCTGATTCCAACACCAGAGAAGAAGCTAACCAAAAAAGAGAACTACACACCAATCTCCTGAGTGAACACTGAGACAAAAATCCTTAAGAAGATACAGGCAAACAGAATGCCAGCAAATTAGCAAGATTATACACCATGACCAAGTAAGATTCATCCCAGAGATGCAGGGATGCTTCAACTCACGCAAATCAATAAATTTAATACATCATCTTAAGAGAACCAAAGATCAAAATCACAAGACCATCACAATAGATTCAGCAAAAGCATTTGACGAAATCCAACACTCATTCATGATAAAAAGACTATAGAAAATTGCAATAGTCTCTACCTCAATCTGATAAAAACCATCTATGACCAACCAACATCTAACCTCATACTAAATGGTCAAGAACTAAATGCTTTCACTCTAAATTCAGGAACAGTGCAAGGATGGCCACTATCATCACACCTACTCAATATAGTTCTGGAGACACTAGCCGGATCAGTTGGATAAGAGCAAGAAATAAAAGGAATAAGGACAGGAAAAGAAGAATGTAAACTACCATTATTTGAAGATGACATGGTACTCTACAGAAAAGACCACAAAATCACACCAAAAAACTTGTAATAACCAAATTCAGTAGTGTAGCAGGGATACAAATTCAACACTCAAAAATTTAACATTACTATCACAGAGGAATTAGGGTAACCACGTCCTTTACAATAGCATGCAAAAAACAAAATACTTAGGACTCAATCTAAGTAAAAGATCTATCCATGGAAAAATACAGTACTTTGAAAAAAGGGATCAGATAGGATATCAGAAAATGAAAAGGTATCCCCTGCTCAAGCATAGGAAGAACCAACATAGTGAAAACGGCCATACTCCCAAAGCTGTTATACAGATGTATTGCAGTCCCAATGAAAATACAATTAGCACACTGCCTAAACTAGAGGAAAGTTTCCTAGAATTCATCTGGAACCAAAAAAGAACTACAGTAGCAAAGGCAATTCTGGGCAACAAAGGCAAGTCAGGGGGCATCTCAATCCCTAAGCTGAAATTATACTACAAAGACACTGTGACAAAATCAGCACAGTATTAGAAAGAAGTCGTGTTTGAAGATTAGTGATACAGAACAGAAGATACAGACACAACTCCAGACACTCTCACCCACCTTTTCTTTGACAAATGGGCCAAACACGTCCACTGAAAGAAAGTCTCTTTAATAAATTGTGCTGGAAAAGCTGGCTTTCCATGTGTTGAAGACTTAAACTAGACCCATGTCTATCACTGTGCATTATACTAAAGTCAAAACGGATCAAAGTTCTAAATATTAAAAGAGAAACACTGTATCTACTGAAAGAAAAACTAGAAAGTAAGCTTGAAGACACAGGTGTAGGTGGAGACTTAATGAGCAAAACACAGAGATGAAGAGAAATACTACAAAGAGTCAAAAGATGGGATCCCAAATAACTGAAATCTTTTGTACAGTACAAGACATCGCCAGCAGAGTGAGAAGACATCTCTCCAAGTGGGAAAAATCTATAGTCACTTGCCCCTCAGACAAAGGAGCTATATCTAAAACATAATACACTGAAAAAAGATTAGGGCCCCCCAAATTCAAAGACCCAATTCAAAAAGGGGCATCTGAGTTAAATAAGCAGGTCTCAGATGAAAAATACAAATGGTAAATAAATACATGAAAAAGTGTTCAACAGCACTGGTCATTCATGTGATACAAATTAAAACAACCCTGAAATTCCATCTCACACCAGCAAGAATGGCTATCATTAAAAAAAAAAAAAATCAACCAATGACAAATGCTGGAGGAGCTGAGGGGAAAAAGGAACCTTCTCCACTATGGGTCAGAGTGCAGACTGTTGCAACCACTGTGAAAATCAGTGTGGAGATTCCTTTAAAGACTAGGATTTGAAGTTCCATTTGACCCAAGTATTCCCATTCTGGGTATCTTTCCAGAGGAATTAAAAACATCTTACCACAGCCACATATGTGCACCTATGTTTATAGCGGAACAGTTTGTAATAGCTTAATCTTGGCAATAGGGGCTGGGGATATAGCTCAGTGGAATAAGCGCTTGCCTAGCAAGCGCAGGGTCCTGAGTTCAATCCCCAGTACCGCTACATTAATCTTGGCAATAGCCCAAATGCCCATCAGTGGAGGAATGGATAAAAAAGATGTATTTTTTTATATAATAGAGTTCTACTCATCCCTAAAGAAAGATAAATTCCAGACTTTTATAGGTAAATGGATGCAACTTGAGACCATACACATAAGTGAAATAAATCAGGTCCCTATTTATAAATGTTGCAGTTTCACTAGTATGAGAGACTGAATGAATAAATAAGATGCCAAAGTGTACCACAGATATTGTGACATGGGAAGAAACTGTTTAAGATGACCAATGAGTATTTTTAAAGTTTCATTGCCTACCAATGTCCAACCATCCTCAAGATGTATTAATTGTTTTCCTGCTAAAGTCTGTCTCATTCTTTGCCTCTCTCCTGTTGTACTGGCTCTTTCCTTCTCTAGTTTACATGTTTATTTTGGCTAAGATGACTATAACAAGACCACTCTGTCTCTTCCCCCAACAGCACACACACATGAAGAACTTTGTCAAGAAATTTGTCACGTTACTGCCAACACATTTATGCCATTGCATACAATTCTCTTCCAAAATATGTGTTCTCCTTGCAAGCGTGAGGTCCTGTGTTCAATTCCCTGTACCCCCTAACTGTGTCACAGTCCGTGACCTTTCTTTGTCTTATTATCAAATATGCCTTGCTTTTCAGATGTGCTAATTTCTTTAAAAAAATTTGAAGTATTTCATGTCCTTGCACATTTCTATACATTTCTGGAATACTCCATTTCTTCAACTAATTAATTTATTGAGCAAAAGAAAATTACATGATGATATAACCTTTCAAACATAATATTCTTGCAGCACTTAAAAATCAAACTTGTTATAAATGTCTCTGTAATAATCAATAGCCCATTATGCACAGGTAAAAAGTTTACTAGTATATAATCACACATTTGAAGTGAGTTATATTTACTTAGGAAGTTTTAACAATGACAGCACTTTATATACAGACATATGTTTCACTGCAGGTATTTTCTAGACCAACTTTTATATAACCCCACTTCTAAATCCCTTAAAGGCAACATTTCTTTCAATGAGTCAAAACGTAATTCCTCTCCCTTTAATGCATTATTAGTGCTGCTGGCCAGCCAATGTTTCTGAAATACAGATTGGCTTCTGTAACTGCCCAGCATAAAAGCTTTCAGCAGCATTGCATCATTCATGGGATAAAACACGAAGTTGGTGATATTGCCTTCACGGCCTATTAAGATATGACTCTAAATTACGTTCCTCGCTTGGTCTCTTACAGACCCTACTCTGGCCCAACAACAACAAATTATATCAATCTTTGAACTGGCCAAGGTGTTAATACCTTTTGCTTTTGTAAATTATTGATTTTTTTCTGAATACCATTTCCACGTTGAGAATAAATACTAACAAACGTACATTTTTTTCTCTCACATTTTCATTGATTTACCTCCCCTGGATGGCATTAGTGTTTGTATGATAGCGCCACAAATATTTAGTGAACGGTATTTACAGTAGCACTGCCATGTGGTATTTTAATTTTAGAACAAAAATTTATTAGACTTAAGACTTGTGAAATGTGCCGGCTGTGTTTGTTTATACTTATATTTTAAGGGCTTACCAACTTTTATTTTTGGTACTGGGAACTGAACTCAGGACATTGCTCTTGCCAGGCAGGTGCTTATGCCACTGAGCTAAATCTCCAGCCCGCTTGCCAAATTCTGTTACAAGGTGTTATGGTTGATACATTGCGTCAACTTGGGGAATCTGGAGGTTTATGAGTGATTCAGCAGGAAGCTGGGGTGCTTACTTTGTGAACATCCTGAGCCTGCCAAAGAGGAGGGCATGGAGACTGTGTGAGAAGCACACACCCCCTGGGTGGGGGTAGGCTGTTTACAATGTAGGGGAGGAAAGGAGGCTGCTTGCAGTCGTTCCTCCCTTTTTGCTTGCGGTATTTGCTGTGCTCTGCTGCCCTGAACAGTTTGCCCTCTGCCATGTGCCACTCTGCCTCAGAACCAGCCAAGTATGGACTGAAACCTCCACAAACTGTAAGCTAAATAAACCTTTCCTTCCTTCATTGTGGATGTTGGGTATTTTGTCTCAGCAATGAGAAAAAAGTAACCAAGACACAAGGGTTAATGCTGTTTGTGAAATATTAATGAAAATGAAAGATGTATACATATATTCTTATCTATGATTACTTGATCAATTTTGATTATTGAAATGTGTTTTCAGTACATATTATGATACATAAATATTATGATATATACAAATAATTTTCTAGAAATGTCGGCACAGTTAAGAGAGTAGCAAAAGGAGAACCGTCACACAGTCATTATAGAGAGAAAAGAGGTAATCTCATTTTTTAAAAATTACATACCACAGCATGGAGTGGATTTGGCTTTATACAAATTCATGGGTGTTGGTACCAGCAAAGTTACTGAGTCAGAAAAGTACACCCACATCTGGGACATTTGCCAGTTTTTACAAGGATAGAATATTGTCCCTCAAAAGTGTAGAGAAGTGTTTGGTGCCATCATGCAGTACAGTTGCCCGTTAGATGCTCTGTGTCCATCTTAGATATCATCAGGTTAGTTCTACAGCGGTGTCTGTGTCTGCACAGGGAAAGGAAAATCTTGCTGTTGAGCTATTTCATTCACTAGCTTACTATTTCAGCCCTGGGGTGGCTTAGAATGAATTCTATCTAATATATTAAAAGGAGCCCTCTTATCTGTTTTGTTTTCAATTGCTTCCTATAGCTGATATGTTCTGAAGTCGATTTTAATGTGAGATGTGCATTCTCCTGCTTTTGTACCCACTCCTGTGATCCACGCACATGCTTCTGTCTGCAGAATTCTTACATCCCAGTCCTGCTCCACTCTGATGTCCAGATGTCATTCTTTTCCATCTCCTAACAAAACAATCCACCAAACTGGGACCCAAGAGGCTGCAAGTATAAGAGCAGACCTCGTCTACCCTCATGCTATCACAGCTGCCTACACTGGAGAACAGTAAGACCTTTATAGTATCTCAGTCGACCCAAAGAGCTATAATTATGTTTCAGGCCATGGATATCACTGTCAGCTCAGACCCTGAGTCTAACAATCTTGGACCATGTGGATACTTTACTCCCATATAAAAAGTGTTATACTTTTAATACTGTCTATCATGTAATATTGAAGAAAATCCTTTTCCCATTAAGTAGTGGCTTGAAAAAACCAGAAGTTAAATTCTTTTTTCCTTTTTGTCTTTTTGAGACAGAAACTTATTACACAGTGTAGGCTGGTCTTGAGCTCATTTTGCAGCCCAGGCTGGTCTCAGACTTGCATGGATCCTCCTGCCTCAGTCTCCCAAGTTCTGGGATTACAGGCATGCCCCACCCTGCCTAGATAAATTATTTTCTACCAAAACCATATTCAGCAAAGAATTTTCATATTTAATGCCATTAAATCATTAGGGAATAGGTGAAACTATTTACACTTATTCTCATAAATTACTATTTTCTCTGTGCCCATTAAGGGCCAAGCTTGAAGGCATTGCTTCCATCAAACAAACTGTGTAACAAATGCCTGACATCATTGGTGGAAATCTACACTGCTTGCCTAGTCAGTAAGCATTCAGAGTATATTCAGGCTTTCTCTGTTGGACTCCATAACACACAAAAATTCTTTTCTTCAGAGAGTACACAGACATATTCTTTTCTGCAGGTGGCAGAAACACAACTTAATCCAACCTAGATCATTCTAACTTCACTGAATTCAAGAGTCACTCGGCCAATGTAGCAGGCACTTTGTCTCACTACTACTACAGTACTTCCAAGAACCCACTAATCTCTCTGATGCTTAGTGAGATGATGTGCAAAAACCAACGCCCTTTTCCTTTATTTTAGAAAGCATGTCTTCATTGATGTTGCAGGCCTGTCACCTTGAGCTGTGCTTACTGCTCTGTGGATGCATGCAGTTACTGGGGTATTCACAACCTCTGTTAAGTGTCAGGTACAATTAGTACGATGAAAACAATATGGCAAATGTGTGAAGTTTCATAGAATTATAAAGAATGTCCAAGGTTTCAGAAGAATGTAATGATAGGAGAAAGATCTTTATCATAGCAGTGTTATGAAAACAGGATGAATATATGTTCCATTCCCTCCCAGAAATGTTTTAATTCTGATACGTTTTTATTCATGAAGATTGGAAAAATTAATTTTCCATGTGAGTATGACATTTAAATACCAGAATATAACTTTTTCATCCAGAAACACATTCAATCAAGTTGCTTGTTTGAAATATCTGTATTCATAGTAATCCACTTTTACATAACATTGCCCAGCTGTCTTGTTAAAGGGCCACATGTGCAAAGAGAATAGAAATAAGGTGGCAACAATCTCCTCTGATTCCTCAAAGACTTCAACTTTGTCACTAATTCCTGAAATTCTTCCTGAGATGTGGCGTTCATTCTGATTGACCATCTTCAATTGAGGGTGGTAGGAAGACACCAAATTTTTCCCGTGAAATGTTCTTCTTGACAGGTAAGTACCTTAAAAGCCTAAGTGTGTTTATCTTAATGTTTCAACTGGGACCTGAAGGAATAACTATGTAGTAGCTACAAGGAAAATGTTGCTGTGAGTTAGGGTTGGTCCTGGCCTCCATTTATTGCCTGAGTTGCATTACCTTACTCAAACCAAGGAGCTCTGACTGTATTTCACATCGTTAACGTCACTGTCACCTAGGCCCTGAATCTAACAGCTCTTCAAAGATAATGAGTGTCCCAGTGAACATGTCATCACTGAATGCAGTCTCAGTAGCACGTTTGTCAGACATACTTGCTTCTGTGTCTCAGGGCTCTTATTCGAAGGGACCTGGTCCTCTTTGTCTTTGCTCTCTGGGCTGTGAAGTGGCTCAGATACGGAAACAGGGTAAAGAATTGTGATTTCCTTTTGCTTTCCAGCTTTTGC
The DNA here is from genome assembly GCA_004027595.1 of Dinomys branickii. Taxonomy (NCBI): domain Eukaryota; kingdom Metazoa; phylum Chordata; class Mammalia; order Rodentia; family Dinomyidae; genus Dinomys; species Dinomys branickii. The sequence goes on along the minus strand of PVLD010006122.1, from coordinate 52,482 downwards.
TTTTTCAAATTAGATAAGTGAACTAAACACCCTGATGGTTATTTTTTAATCTCACTCTTAGAATATCTATATTGTGTTTCTTACCTGTGGGATAAATTGCTCCTGTTTCTTTTTCTGCTTTGTGGTTCTTTATGGTAATGACATTTATGTAATCCATGGGTTAGATCTTCCTGCTAGGCTTCTGTAGCTCTAAAATCCCAACATCTCCATCAGTAGTAGCGAGCGACTTCTAGCTCCAATATATCTTCTAGTGTGAAGTGCTGTCAACAGTTCAGTCATAATAAAGGTTCTGAACGATCTAGCTGCCTCTGAAACAATGAGGATTTCTACTTGTGTTTAGTGCCTGCGAATTCTAGCATTTGAGTTTTTCCATGGAAGGGCTTTTTTGGTCTATGTTTCTAAATAATTATTTTAATTAATTGTTATCAGATTGCTATTGAATTGCTTAGCCACTATCTTTGAATTCTTTTTTTATTAGGTACATGCTATTTTATGCCTCCAAGTACTGCATGATACAGAGGCACTAGCATTTCATTGATTAGCAATTTCTCATTTCCTCAAGAAATTTTTTTCTGGTTATTTTTTGAGTGTGTGGAGGAAGTCCATCTATGGTCTATTCTGAAGATTTGTTTTCTGATGCCATCCTTAGTATCAATTACTACAGCCCACATGGTACTATCAGGAAACATATTCACTAACTAGTTAAGGCACACAAAAGATGTAATAAAAAATAATTTAAAGGAAACATTGACAAAATGAATGGAAACCAACAATAGAGGGTGAAATACTCCATGACAACATTTAGTAGGCAATCATTTCCATCTGAGGGCCTGAGGAACACAGAGAGATGTGATCACAGACCCGTGAGGGTATATTTGAGGGAGATTGTGGCAACGGATGGACAGCAGCTGGCTCCTCATTGCTCATGGGAACACAAGCATCACATCTTTTCTCAACCTCACACACCTTCACAGACCATAACTTTACACTCATATTTAGTTGATACAGATAACTTGATATCATCCACAACGTCTGGATATATGCCACAGAATTCAACAGATGCCTCAATGAGCATTTTTACTCAAGAGTTGTTTGTTAAACATATACATGCAGACCACTGGGAGTATCCACCAGAAATTGTGGCTATTGCTGCAGACGGTGCAGGGTTGGAGCTGCAGAATTATTTGTTCTACTTTTCCTCACATGTTCTTGTAGTAGCTCTCACTGGCTGAGAACAATTACTAACTAGAAGCCAAGGCGGTCATTTAATTTTAATAAGTGTCAAGTTCCTAGAGTGCAGAGCAAGGTCACAAAGACTAATGGGCCAAACTAAGAAAAATATATTTAGTACAAGTGGTTACTGCAAGATTTCCTGAACAGAGCCTATTGACATCAAAATACATAAAGTCCTCAGTGAAGAACTTCAGGAAAAGGTGATAAACACAAAAGACCTACTCAGAAGGGCCCACGCCTGTGAATGTAGTGGCTTTTCCTTTTGTAGAGGAAGACAGCCGGAGAGAGGCACAGGAAGGACAAAGGACATGAGGTCAAAGAGGTAGGTGAGGACCAGAGGGTACATTTTATTAAGCTGTGCAAATAGCATCTGAAATATACTTGTATATATATATATATATATATATATATATAATGAAGTTCTCAAATTAATTTTAAGTTTGAAGTGTGATTATGGAGCATTATGCACATATTACAATGTTTATTTTCATTATCAGTTAGTTAAAATAATTTGACACTTGTTTCCTCTGTGAATCACGTATTCTTCCAGACACCTGCCTCATTCCCCAAAACCTGCATTATCATGTTTATGGTATTTTTGTTGATATATATGAAATTTCACTGGGATTTTTAAGCATATATTGTATAAAGTTATCTCATCTAAATTCAAGCAAACTTGTTTTGAGCAATCTCTGCAAAATGCATTTGAAGAGACATTTACTTTATTCACTATGACCATACTTGCTGTATTTTTAGAAACTTTCTGATTACACAGTTTCTCTGTTCATTCATTTATGCTCAACCTGTATGAGCTTTTAATTTTAAAGTACATTTCTCGTTAAGAGCAAATAGGATTTAAATTTTTAATATTTGTTCTGACGTAATGTTATTTTTTAAAAAATAGAAAGCACTAATATTTGATCATATAATCGTTATGCTTGGTTTAGAGTTTCCCATTCTATTAATTTTATTCCACTTAAATTTTTTATATATTTACTTATTTATTTTTGAGGCGAGATCTCACTATGAGTACAAGCTGGCCTTGAACTTGCTTATGTAGTCCAGGCTGGTCTCACACTCACTGTGATCCTCCTGTCTGAGCCTCCCAAGTACTGGGATTATAGGCATGTACCACCACTCCTGGAATCCCCTAACATTTTTATCATTTAATAATGTTTACAATTTTATTTTATTTTTCTTATTTTTAGTTGAACTCTTCCACTGTTCATTGGTAATTTTATGTAAATCAAAATATATTCTTAACTTTTCACCATAATTCCTGCATTCTAGTGTCCTTTAGATGTACTTAGTTATTATTTATAATCATGTAAATTTAAAATTTCACAGTATATGCATCTCTTTTCTTGCTGTAAGTAGTTGTATGATTCAGAAAGAAAATAGAAAATGGTGAAGAACAAGAAAGTTTTACATGTTCTGAGTATGCAGCATTCCTGATGCTCCTTTCCAAGATTTGTATTTCTGACACTGTTTTCTGACATTCTTTTTTACGTTCCAAGCCTCTATTTGCCATACTTTTTCTTCAAACTCAAAAAAACCTTTCTTTCCCTTAATATTTTTATAATGCTAAATTTTGGCAAAAAGTCTCCTAACTGTATTGCTTCTTCAAACTGTACTTCACCTTCATTCATAAAAGTTAACGTTGTTGACTGTGTGAGGCTGCGTAGTCTTCGTCAATTTCTCATGGCTCAGGCACAACACCCAACACTCATGATTTAATGGACGAAGGTACATTTTTGGGTCATTTTGCAGACGTCTCTGTCAGTAGTCAGCTGGCTCCAAAACAGGGCAGAGGGCAGAGGGCCCTGACAGAGGAGAAAGAGCCATGGCACCATAGCAGAAAGCCCAGAGCAAGATAAGGGAGTAGGGAGGGAGGCGCACCCCGCCATGCCACGCCCCCAGCGACCTGCATCCTCCAACCAGACTTCTTCTCCCAAGGTCGCAGTCATCGAAAACACATCAGTGGACCCACCTGCTGCTGAGCATCACATTCCCATGGCCCCTCCCCAGATCCCCACCTGAGAGCACGCGAGGCTTTGGATGGACATCTACACATAAATCATGACATGTATTATTTTTCCTACACTTTTAAGATACTTTTCATCCTCGTTTAGCAGCGATGCTCCCTGCCAACTGTTCCTGGAGTACTGCGGATTGAATGGAGAGCTGGTGTTTAGTAGGCAAACCAGTGAGCTTCACTCTCACCCCTTAAAAGTTTTACGTTTTAAGACTGCCCAGGTTTTTCTAAAAAAGTGGACCTTCTCCTTTAGCCTCTCAGTAGCAAGGATTACTCACCTAGTATATATAGATTTTTTTTTTCACTTTTTAATTATTTAGTTTTTGGCATCAGGAATCAAAGTCGTATCCTTGCACTTTCCAGGCAGACACTGTGCCGCTGAACTATATTCTCAGCTCTAGTTTCTAATGAGAAATTTGCTATTAACCTATTTAATACCCTCTTGTATGTAATACAACCGTTTCTTGCTCATTTAAATATTGCTGTCTTTAGTATCCAAGATTTTTATCACATTGACCCTCAGTGTGTGCAACCTGGCATTATATTTTCTATTTATAAATTTCTCTCCATCAAATTTGGCACATTTGGGACCATGACTTCAGCTTCCCACGTGGCTAGTTTTATGTGTGTAATAGTTTCACTTCCCAGGCTGTTTTTGCTCTCGTGCTGAGATTTATGATGACAGAAACTCACCTCTGCAGCCTATCTCCTCTCCTCACCAAACACCACTCTCCAAAATTACCCAATTTCAGTTCACTGGCCAGAATTCTCAGCTCATTGTGTTTTGCATTTTGTTCAGATGCTCAAGTGGATTTTACAAGTGGTGGGGAGGTCATCTCCTTATCCCCAAGACTTCTCTGCTACTGTAATCAAAATGTCAGTTTATTTGATAAATAGTTTTGTCTTTAATGGGAGACATTTGAGGTTTTTAACAAGGTGAATTTTTATCCTTTATCTCCCCAAAAAAATTATCCTGGGAACCATGTGAACTATGAGTATATGCCACCAAGCGTGATTGTTAAAGGTTAATTAGAAGGATGATTGAAAGGTCCAGCAGAGAGATAACATGTTTGAGACTAGGCTAAATTGTTTTAGATGTTAACATGTGCATTTTAGGTTAACTTTTGTATAACTGAAATCTTTATAATATTAAGCCTTTGCATCAATATATCTAAAGCATTTTGTTATTTCATTTTAGTGCAGATGGTAAAACCTACCCATGGCCTGCTTGTGAGGGCCAGTGCAAATGTAAAATTTTACAATTAAAGCAATGAAGCAAAGTGAGATATAGCTCTGATATGCTCAAAATGTTATGTAATGAAGGTATTCATCACAGAGGTGTTAATTAGAAAAGTTAAAAACAATTACATGGTTGATTCTGTAAATATGTGTGCTGCATTCATATTTCATACTGCTAAGAATTTATTTAAAATTACATATGGGAACAACTTATTATTCAAAAATTAGAAAATGGTAAATGAATATAATTATGTTTATATTATAAACATATGTAATACAGACAGATACATGTAAATATATGTAAATTACATTGTTTAATTGTATTACAGTCTCACATTTTAAAAAATTTGTGTTCCTATATTTTAAATTCCTCTATTTGATACATTTTGATATTTATGCATATATTAAATTATTACTTGCAATACATGTATTAATGATCAGAGCTAGTGTAAGATACACATGCTCTATTCTCCAGGTTCCTTACAGAATCTGCATCTTTCAGGAAGCAAGGAGAAATGCTGCATTTTCGTTACACTACAGGTGTTGTGCTCTCAGCAGGGAGGTAGATGTATTATAAGAAGAGAAAGAAATGGCAAATTTCAAAATCAAATATTAAATATTCTAAATCAGTTCTTTGAATAACCACACATTTACTAATCATTTTGCCGGACTTGTAAGGAATATAAATTGAGAATGAAACAATATTTCATTTTTTGGATCTTCAGGTTTTTAAAAACTTGCCCTTCCCCTCCTTCTCATCCAGTAGTGTGGGTGGAGCCTACAGCCTTTGCACTCAGCCACATCCCTGTCCTTGTTTTGTGTGTCTGTTTGCTTTATTTTGAGACACAGTCTTCCTAAATTGCTGAGTTGCCTAGAATGGCTCCAACTCAGGATCCTCCTGCTTCAGCCTCCCAGAGTGCTACGGTTACAAGTGTGTGTGTCACCAGGTTTTCACACATTTTTTTAGATGCTCTGACCCACAGACACAACTGTTTCTTCCTATTGGCAGCACTAAGTGATGCAAGGAAGAGCTACCAGATAAAATTTCCTCTTTAGATGAGAAAGAACAAATGGAAAATTACTTTAGGATGTGTTACTTTCCCAAGGTGACCGAGGCCCCATTGTGAGAATCTTTGAATATAAAAACCATAAAGAGAAAAGAAAAGATAGAAAGAAAGAAACAGGGAGATCGATTTTTCTCAATTGGAAGGCGCCTCATGAGATGGAAGGAGGGGTGAAGGAAGAGAGAGAAAAGGAGGAAAAAGGCACACGGATGTGTTACATACAGGTACCAACCCCACACGAGGGAGGTAAACATTCTCTGCTGCAAACGTGTACTGATAAAATTAATTAATGAAACCATTTAAAGTGTGCTCCTACATATTCCCACTATGTGAAATGTTTATACTTATCCAAGATATGTTACCACTTAACAGTGCTGTAAATATTCCTTCAGTTTTATTATCAAATGTTAAGAATAGGCAACACAAGCCTAAAGGACGACCAGCTGATTGGCTTTATTTCCTGATCATAGTGATTAAAACTTGCAAGTTAATTGATGAAAGCTAAAAATTCAGATATTTCATATTTAAATACAGGTCTCCATCCTGTGATGGAAGTCAGGGATTTGCTAACGTTGAGCCCACCTTCCTTGTGAGAAGAGCCAGGCAGAGGTGAGTTGTTGCTCTCCCGTTCATCAGACCTTTACGAACTCAGGACCCTGCGCTTGCTAGGCAAGCGCTTATTCCATTGAGCTATATCCCCAGCCCCTCACCGTTATTTTAGACTCTGGCTACTTCAGTTAGTTGTGTTCCCTACTGGATCCAATAGATTTTCTTTGTTACTCCTGTTTTTTTCCTTTATTTTTCTTTTGATAATGAACAAAGTGATGACAAATTTTCTTATCACCCTGTGATAGTAAAATTATTTCCAGTAATTAAAGGAATGATTTTCAGAGTGTGTGAGAAATCTTTTTCTTTAAACAAAATATTGCTAGGAGCCAATTTTAAAACAAGTTCTTTCTGAGATTTTCTACCTACTAACATTCTCTTCAACTCAGTCTTTCCTCGCCTTTTCAAGTATTGTTTGATGTTGAGGAAAGCAGAGTCCTACAACCTTAAAATCCCCCAGGAGCATATTTTGCAGATATGCATTAACACATCTTTATGTTACTTTATATTAAGGATTTCTTATTTTACTGAAGATATTCTAAATTTAAACTTACCATTTTAATAAGCAATGTGGCTCTGTAACTTTGTTTGTTGAGAGAAAGCTGAGCATCAGGAATCCTGTACAAACTTCTAGGATGCAGAAGCACTATAAAGGGTCTCATACAATGAATCAAGCACAGTGAATATTCTAATAATGTACACCATACCTTGACAGCCCAGGACTTTGTTTTAAGGTGTTTACCACGTGTTTGTTTGGGCAACAGTTAAACACTGTGTTGCTTCAGTAATGAGTGCTCAACTCAGAAGTACTCAACTGCTATTACCTTTCCTATTGATTTTTTTAATCTGAAGGTGACCAGTGTGATTTATGCCTGTACCTGTTAAACAAAATTCCCAGTATATCCTAGCAGACTATACTAAAGGAAATAAAAGTAGCAAGTCATCTATCTAAAACTACCTGGATAATGAAAGCTCATTTCAGAGAGCTGAATAGATAAGATATTGATTCTGGTAAGAGACAATGTATGCTCAACCCGTGGTCTGGTAATAGAGAGAACAGAATTAGAGAGGCTGGCTGTCACCACAAATAACCTGAATCTGCTCAGGAGTTAAGCTGGTTTCTCAGTGTGAAAAACTTTTAACTGGGAGGACCTTTAAACATATAGCACTGTCACACAAAGCAAAATGAATGTAGAAGAGGGTTTCATTATTTATTTAGGATGCAGATATTTGATGTAGTTCTTCAGTTAAGATTAGCCCAAGCCCTGCATTACATATTAAACTAGAGAAACTTCTTTTTCCATTATTTGTTAAGGTGAAATGGGCTGTTTGTGCATGTTTGTTGTTTGGTTGGTTGGTTCTGTTTTTAGTGCCACTTAGGGACTCAGTATTGAATAATAAATGAGACAGGAAACATTCCTGAGTTTACAGAATTTATATTCTGGTGGAAATGACACAGACATACAAACATCTAACAGACTGCTTGTACTATTTAATGTTAAATAGTGAAAATAAAAAGTAAAACGTGGATACATTAAGAGTGAAAGGGGAGAAGTATAGGAAAATACTCATTTTTTTCAGTAGAGTTACCAAGGAAAGCCCATAGGAAGGTGGTAAAGTTTGAAAATTAAGTAAAGCCACAACACTAGGAATATTTAGTCATACGTTTTCTAGCCTGAAGAAAGAACTGTTATAAATCCTAATACAACTTTAGAATTAGATAGAGCTACAACTCTAAATATTTAGTCATAAATTTTCTAGCCTGAGGACAACCAGCTTTAAATCCCCCTATTTGCTTTTGCCATTGATTTGAATACTTTTATTATATACTTTTAAATAATACTTTGGGACAGAGAAGTGTGGATTAATGTTCAAATCTCAATGAACCATTGAGAGAATTTAGGGAAAATAATTATCTTAATATTCTTTATATTTTTTGTGTCTGAGGATGACAGTTACCAAGTGGCCACATTCTAGTTTCAAATTGTATTTTTATGTTTTTTTAAACACTTATGTTCTTTTTAGACTGCCATTTTAACTTTACAATTTGCAAAACATTTTAGTTTTACTCTAGGCATTTATTTTTAAAATTGTATATATCTAATTAATCAAATTCTTTGTTTTAAGGAGAAAAAATAACAACAAAGACAAAAACAAAGCAACACAAAACAATAAAAATGATACAGAACTTCAAAACAAGATAATAGGAAATTAGCAATGGTTTTTCGATTACATACTGTTATCTTCAAGGGAGCTGCTCAGGTGACCAGATGTAAGAATGCAAAATTGGTCAAACAACTAAAGAGAATAAAAAGTAATAAAAACCATTAGAAATAATACAGAGATTCCTAAACAGGGAATTCAACAATGGTTGTTGTACTGAATATAGTTGTCATCAACTTAATTGTTCTGATTACTAGACATAAGCATGAAAAATTGTTCCAAAAACCTTAAGCATTAACGATTCCTTTCAATAAACCAACAGACATCTGCAGCACAATTATCCCAGGTATCCTTGTACATACGTACATTTTCCCCTTGTTTCTTTTCTCCTTTCCCTCACCCCAGCTGTTCTTTCCTGTTGAGCAGCTTCTTTCCCTTTCACAATATCTATTTCACAATAGATAGTGAGACAATATGATCCTTACACATGCAGATCTGATTTATTTAACTTATGAGTATGGTCTCTAGTTGCATCCATTTACTTCAGAAAGCCTTGAGTTTAATCTTTTCTTGATAGCTAACAATACAAATGACAAATAGATATATGAAAATATGTTCAACCTCATTGGTCATTCAAAAAATGCAAATTAAAACAACACTGAGATTCAGTCTCACCCCAGAAAGGACAATTATCGGCAGGAAATCAATAGCAAATGCTGGCAATGCTCTGGGGAAAAAGGAGCCCTTCTCCGCTGCTGGTAGGAGGATAGACTGGCACAGCCCCTGTGCAGATCAGTCTGGAGATTCCTCAGTAGACTAGGAGTGGAGGCCCCACTTAACCCAGGTATTCTCCTCCTGGGTATTTTCCCAGGAGAACTGAAAACATTGCACCACAGTGATATATGTGCACCCATGTTTATAGCAATGCAATTTATCATAGCTAAATCTTGGAAACAAGCCAAATGCCCATCACTGGAATGGATGAAAATATATGGAATTCTAATTAATCATCTTGTTCAAAATGTTTTGATTTGGTTTTATCTCTTTCTTACAATATTTCAGTTCATACAGTTATATATTCTGCTCCAGAAAGGCTTATTCTAAAACCTTAGTAAATTTTGCATGTTCTTCTTAGAAAATTATAGCCAAAATTGGTGTCATTTACAACACTATCTAATGAGTGAAGCTGTGATTGCATCAATGTTGTAATTAACATACACAGCATGTTATAGTCAATATCACAAAAATTAAAGTGATAAATTTTATCAAATATATGATGATGACTGGAAAAATGTACTGTAAAATGTTATTAGTTAAAAGTCAAGCTTAATGAAAATAAAAGAGATTAGAAAAAGGATGAAAAACAATCATCTGTGAAAACTTGGATGAAACTAGATTCTCTTTTGTTAAGTAAATAACCAAGATACAGAAAGAAGAGTACCACCTAATCTTGTCTATGTGTAGAATACAAAAACATGGATCCAACAAACACTGAGGGTAGAGTGTAGGTTATCAGAGGCTGGGGAAGCAGTGTGGAGGGAAGAATATGGAGGTGGTCAGTGCTACTGAGTTACAATTTCATAGGAGTTAACTTTGCTGCTGCAAGGTAACATGAATATAGATATCTGTACTGTACAACACAGAAAGCTAAAATAAAATCTTTGTGATGTTTTCAGTGTAAAGAAGTGATACATGTGTGAGGAGGTAGTTATGGTTTAACCTGACTCAGTATTATGGTCTGTGTCTGCATGTCCCCCCAAATCCTCATGCAGTTATGGGGTGGCTTTCAGAGTTCATGACTGATCCATGATCCAATGCTGGGATTACGGATGCGAGAGCTATACATGCCCTAGGGCAGATAGTCTGCTGGGATTATGTGTGTGAGAGCTATACCCTAGGGCGGATAGTTTGTATATGTGAGGAAGAGAAAGAGGCTGCTGGCTGCCATTCCTGCTGCCATTCCTTCTTGTGCTTGTTGCTTTGCTGTGTATTGCTGCCATGAACTGTTGCCCTCTGCTATGTGCCACTGTGCCTCAGAACCAGCCAATTATGGGCTGAAACCTCCACAAACTATAAGCTAAATAAACCTTTCCTTCCTTCATTTTGAGTGTCAGGTATTTTTTCTCAGCAACAAGGAAAAAGCAACCAAGACACTCAGGCATTATACAATGTATACCTTTACCAAGTATTGAACAGTATCCAACAGATATGTACAACTTTATGTCTTTATATACCCATTAAAATATTTAAAAACATATTTTAATTTAATAAAACAAAATGGAAAGAAAATAGAATCAGCACTTATCAAAAACCAGGTTAAATAGACCTGTTATTGCAGGCTGCTCAGGCCCACAATCTCCCAAGTGAGTGAATGGTGAAGGCTTAAATAAATGAGACAATGCAAATGATTTCAGGGCTCCAGGAGGGGCTAACTCTCTTAAACCAACATTCTCTGAGTTATCCAAATACTGCTCTGGGTGGCCTATATTTATTCAGTTTTCAAAGAAGGAGGATACTCGAGAAAATGCAGGAATCTCACAGGACCTTGGAAGAATTTTCCCAAGTAGTAAATTATGTCAATAAGGAGAACTACCTTATCTTTAGGCTGGTATTTATTGTAGGAGTGTGGAGACTGCAATTGTAGTCTTCTTGAAGTTAATTGGGGCTGGAGCCAAACATCCTCAGCTGCAGCCTTGTCAGACAAGTTGCCTAACCTTCAGATAACTCACAAGTAAACACAGAAAGCCAATTGGTTAATAATAAATCCTGCTCAGAACCACTTCGTGGTGGTCCCCAACAACCACTGGCATAGTCCACTCTGAAAGTTTTAATGTAATGCTGCAAAATGTGTGGCTTACAAATAACAGAAATTTATTTCCCACAGATTTGGAGGCTTAGACTTGGTATCTAGTGAGGGCTTGTTTCTCATATAGAGCAGCTTCTTCTCATGACTTCAGGTAATGAAATGGGCCAGCAAGTCTCCCCAAAATAGTTCAAGTCACTTTGACTGCCATGCTTCTTAAAAACATCACCATGGCGGCTGAAATTTCCACACAAGAATGTTGCCAAGACACACATTCAGACCATACCAAGTATTATAGTTTACAATGATGAGTATGTATTGAATTCAATTTTAATTCAAATTTAAATACATGATACAGAAAGGAGCACATGGATAGTTAAGTCATGTATCTCTTAGAAGTCTAGCACGTGAGGCTTGTTTGAATTCTTATCAGAAATATTTCGTTGTCTGAAAATATCTCTTCAGCATTGTTTTCCTGGTGTTCTCATACCATAACATGCCATTTCAAGCAGTTCTTTAAAACTTTACATAAATACAGAAGTTGAGGGAAAGGGTAAAGATAAATCTCAAAGATTTTCTTTGGATAGCACAAATCTGCATTGTATATTTTAATGTTTTCAAAGGTAATTATGATAATATCCAATATTAGTTTTTATACTTTATGAAAAGTAGGGTATAACTTTGAATTTGAGGTTCATAGTTTTACTTTTATGTGTTGAAATAAAAAAAATAATAAATTTATAATAAAACTCAAAATTGTGAAGTGATTTACAAAAGATGTGAGAAATATAAAAATTACTTAACATCTATAGACTAAAACATACATCCCATAGCTTAATGTTTCGATATTTATCACCATTATTTAGACACTAATGTTCAAGTTAGTATTGCTTTATTTTTAAAATCATATATATATTTTTGGTAGTTACAAAGTTACTTAGTTTATTTCTTCAAGATATCCCAGTACTAATCATTTAAGAATCAAAACTACAAAGACCTCTGCATGTGGAATACCAATTTACACACAAATTGATGGGTGTAAAAGAAAACACAAAGTACAATTATTCTCAAGACTGTATCCTAGGGAATTACGCCCTCTTCCAATAGAACAGAGCATCTTACTGCTAAGCATTTTATTAACCAAATTTAGAGTATATAACAGTTTCCAGAACATTGCAGTAAGAGAGGTGTACCGGCCATGCCAACTAATTATTTCAAACTTATTTTACCTTCCTGGCTACCTCTTTCAATACAAATTCCTTGCATTCCTTCTGTCCAGTTCTTCAGACTTCTAAAAATTTCAGACCCCATTCACCTCTTTTGTTTTCCTTAGTATCATGTGGCCCTTACCACTTATTGCAAGTTGCATTGTGATGGGAAGAACTTCAGTCAGATGGGGAAGTATTGGACATTTTTACTTTAAATTTATCACATCATCAAAAGTCTGTCTTATTTGTCATAATGTTCTGAAGACTCTTCTCATCCCCCTTCTCTTCTGCCTCTTCCCAGTTCCTCAGCTTCTTCTGCATTCCCTCAAAAGCCAAGGATCGAATCTTTGAATGACACTCATATGTAAATTTCATGTTAGGGAAATAACAATGGAAGACAAGAGCAAAACTATTGATAAAAATATTTTCATTTGCTTTCTAATATGAACAAAATAAAATATAGTTATGATATGAGAACTCTAGAACTAAAATACAAGTTGAGGAAATATATACTCAAATGATACAACCAATCTACTTTAAATGCATAGTGAAATAACTAAAGTATCAGTACGCTATTAGAGAAGAATTCAAACAGAACATGAATCAAAAATCAGGCCTCAAAGGTGAAAAATATTTATTTACACGATATACTGGATTCTCTGCTTCTATGAGAAAGAAGGAAAGAGATTTTATTTTAAAGAGAAGGTACCAAGATGAGCCCCTACATTTGAGAAATTGTAGACAAAGATGCTAAAAGTTAATGTACAGTTCCTTTGCAATGACAAGAAAAATACGCAGGTAACTCAGCAAAATAATCTGAAAATTCTATGTCAAGAGTGAAATCTAAGTGATGCAGGTAAGAATAAAATTAGTCACAGCTTTCTTAGTAGAAGAAAGCAGGCTTTAAGCTTCTGTTACATAGGGAGATTTGTTAGCAAATCAAACTAGTTTGTGAGACTCAGGCATTTAGTGTTGCTTCAAGATTGATGTCAAACTTGAGGGGAATGGAGTTATGGAGGATATGGTAACTGTTCACAGAGCATGCCTTGTCAAGAGCACTGTCTAAGAACAATAGAATCCTTTCAAATTCAAATTGGTTGTATTTATATGTAACTTCTCTTAGTGTGTTAAAGATTCAGTTTGCCTATGTATGTGCTTTGGTTTGTGTATGCATGTCTCCCCAAATCCTCATGCAGTCATGGAGCAGATTTCTAGATTTTTGATTGATTCATGGGTGTGAGTGTTACATCCACCCTGGGGTGGATAGTGTGCATATGGAAAGGAGACAAAGAGGCTGCTTGCAGCCATTCTTCCATTTTGCTCTTGCTGCTTTTGCTGTCTTCCACCACTATGAACAGTCGCCCTCTGCCATGTGCCACATTGCCCTGGAGCCAGCGGAGTATGGAGTGAAAGCGCCACAGACTGTAAACTAAATAGACCTTTCCTTCCTTAATTTTGAGCATCAGGTATTTTGTCTCAGCAATGAAAGAAAAGTAACCAAGACAATATGTCTTCTCCAAGTCAATTCCAAAGCTAAAAGTGTATTCCTTAAGGTAATCCAGCAAAATAGGTTTACTGAATTAAATAATTCATCCAGCAAATGTTTTTGCAAACATTCTGAATATAAATTGCTATAGAAACTGTTAAGAAATAAGAAATAACCAAAACAATTCACTTGAAAAATAGCAGAAAAATGAGGCAGCCTATAACTTCATGTATTCATTTATATTATGCTGTCAAAAATTTGAAGGCATTTTATGAATAACTATGTCTACTTTCTGACCTGCTTTTGCATCCAATCTGCAATACAAATAAATAGACTCTATTGGGCTGTGGAGGAAAAATTAACTTTCAGAAAATAGAAATTAAGCATGATTATATTTTAAATTTATGACCTCTGCACAGGTAGTAATCATTGTGGTAACTCTTTGACAGTTATTATCAGAATATTATGATTGAATTTATTTGCCTCTTTATTTGGTATTTTTAGACAGTTTAGTGCCAAATATGTAGCCATATTTAATAATTATGATTACTGAAGCTGAAGCAAAATGCTCTTAACCTATTTTATGTGTTATCAGAAGTCACCTGAAGATATTTGTGTGATTATGTGGGGTATAAGTAAATAAGTGGACATATAATGATTTTTTTAATTTAAAGAGCACAAGTGTAATTAATATGGAATGAATACTGTGCAGAAGGTGAGAAACCACCAGGCTATCCTAATCACTGGTGCCCCTTCCTGCACTTCCGTCCCTCTGTACACTTGCTGTCACAATGCTCATACAAGACAACAGTGTAATCAAAATGTCTCTTCTTATTCTGCTTTTTGATGGCAGAGACATCAGTGTTTATCACCATGTCTGCCATGATAACACCTTGCTGGCTGTAGAATGAATAAGGAAAAGTAACAGGAAAGCAAGGTTCACTGCAATGAAGCACAATGAACAGAGTTAAATACAAAAAGGGGGAGAAAAGTGATATATCGCTATTGCGGAATTACATAGGTCTCAAGGAAACAAATTATTCTTCTGAAATCAGTAGCATGAAGCCACAGAGAATATGGAAATCAAATACTCATTCTCATTTTCAATCTGAAAAGAAAAGAAACACCCTTACAAAACTGAACAGAACCCAAGAACTGCTTTTTTTCATTTCCTCCTTAAAATTGCTTTATCAAGATTATGCAAATGAGATTTACCTATAAATTTTTCCCTAGTGAATTACTGAGCTAATCACATGACATCTTTATTCCATTCTAGTTCAGTGACCATCAGGAATACAGTCATCTCAGGTGGCTTAAATGTTCAGATGTATTATCAGTATTTCTTTTTGATTACTCCAGATCCCTTCTTTCCCCTTTCAACAATGTCCTCTGATAAACCTGTTAAAAGTAAGTCTGTACTTGTGAAACTCCCACATTAAATCCTCAGAAATCTCTACACTGTTTTCCTTTTCTGAAAAGTAGCATCTGTCTGTAAATCGAGACCTTCATATATCCTCATACTGCACTAAAAATGTAGGCTTCATGTGTTTCTTTCCAACATGCCAGATTTAGATAATTTTTGTACATTGAATAAAATTGTTGAGCCTCCATCTCTGCCCTGAGAGTTAAAAGAAAGCCAAAGTCTTCTTTATCTTTCAGAAAATTAATCTCTTTGAAAACATCACTGTCTTCAATCTACATATCTTTACCACCATGTCTATTATCTTCTGGATTATAGCAAAATCCATGTAAATGATAAATTCAAAACATTGGTCTTTCACTGTCTAGATTTCCTTAGCTCAAGTAAGTTCTTCGTCCATGTAATGACACATACACACTACATTTGCTTGCACTGATCCTGCTGAGCAGCAGCGCCATTCCTCAAGATACCCTTTCTGACATCGCCCTTCTTCCGGTCTACTCTCTCCAGGGCGCCCACAGGAGCGGATGTTCAGCCTCTTCAAGGCAGCTAATCCATCCTCTTACAGTAGCCACATCCTTATAAACAGCCCTAACTTCCTTTTCTCGCCCTTCTACTTCTGTGTTAGTTTATAAAAATTCCAAACCCGTTCGATCCAAAGTGCAAGCATAATCAATGTTTATAACTAAGAGGCTGAACTTTCTGAAATTCCATGCTCAATGATTTGCTTCAGAGTCATGACTGCCAGTTTCAAACAGGCATTGATTACTGACAGTCACAGTGTACTACAAATGAATTAATTTTTCAATTTTTGATATAGTAATTTCACCTGTTCTTTGGAACAGTCTAGCCTACAACTGAATCCATTTTTTCTCCACGATCAAAATGTTGTGATTAGATGAAAATGCTCTGGTCATTTCCACCGCAAAACTTGTGCCTGCCTGTACTGCCTGCCTTTCTGTTCCTCTCTCGAAGTCCATGTCTGGCCCTACAATGGACCATGGCTTCATTCAAAGGCATGACTGTATTTTTAACTCCTTTTCAAGAAAATCGTTTCTGTAATTCTGTCCAACTTCCTGGTATGGGCATTTACCTTCTATTCTACTGCAACATCTTTTGGATATGCAAACATGCTTCACAACCAACTTAAAAGAAAAATTCCTGGTCACATATCACATGCCTATTGCCTCTGCTCCACCCTCCTACTTACAAATTCTAGAATGTTGCTGCATTCAGGGCTAAATACTTTTAATTATTTTAGTATAATTTATTGTGTATGAAATTAAGGTCACTGTCATTATTAGGATATGTAATATGCCTTGACCAAGTATTTACGAAGCTGATGAGATTGCAAATGTAAAATCACAATTGTATCACTAATTGTATTAACTGTACTGTAACAACTGACTGACTTTATCACATTAGGTGAGATACAAATGTAATTTTTTTGTCTTGTTAGTTGTGCTTTGTTTTGTTGTGGTCAGCAATCTTAACAGGAGACACATGATTTAAATCATCATACATAATTGTCAAATATTTGCCTAATATTGTACAGTAAATTATTAAAATTTATTCACCTCTGCTAGATAAAATTGAACCCATTGAATAGCAACTCTTCATGGTCACTTTCTCATTGAGTGCCAATATGTGTTTCGCAGTTTGACTGTTAGAGAAACTTTGTGTAAGCCGAGTCATGCAGTATTTGCCTTTGGTGACCAGCTTAGTTCACTTAATTTTATGTCCTCGAGATTCACCCACAACATCCCATTTGGCAAAATTTCCTACATTTAAGTATCATCTAGGGACAGTTAAATGAGTGTTTGTTGTTTTCTTATAATGTTTAAAACTTCTCTGAGTAAATTGTCATGAATTTGTTTTTGTTCTCAATTTCTGAAATCTTCTCTTCACATTGGTCATTTTTGCTGTTTCTCAATAATGTAGAATGTTTGGGCCAGGTGTAATGGTCCATATCTATAATCCCAGCACTCAGGAGGCTGAGGCAGGAGCATCACTATGAGTTTCATGCGGAGTAGACAACAAAGTGAGTTCAAGGCCATTCTGAACTGTATAGTGAAACTGTGTTTCAAAAAGTCTAATTAAAAAAAGAAAGGAATTCTTTATTGCTGGTATTTCTGTTTGGTATCTTTTCATGGAGTCCATATCCTTGGTACACATGTTACTCATGTTTTAAACATTTTGATCAGCTTTTCTAACCTTTTATTTCTTTCTCCCACATCTGCAGTGGCTATTTTGTAAGGTAGTTCTACGATTTTGGGTGTCATGTCATCGTTGAACTCTCTAAGTTTCTTTACTTCCTCTGTAAACATTTTGCACAGCTAAGGTATCTTGTGTTTGCTTTCTTTGCCTGGTCTGTTTTTCTCTCTATCTGTGCACCTTGGGTCTGTTTTGGGAGAGTTGAGAGCATTTGGGAAATGGTATTTTATTGCCTATTTTTGGTGCTGAGCACTGAGGTCAAATAGACTGAAGAGCATTTGTTGTTTACATGAGGATCTCTTTAGTTAGGTTGTGCTTTGTATTGGTGTGTTTTCATTTTATTTTTCCAGAGACACAGTCAATCCTTTAAACCTATTGAATTTAAATGGGTTGGACCATGTTACTTCATTGTAAGCAGAAAATATCTACTGTTTAACACCATGTCAGCAACAAAAAGCACACATTAATTATAAGCATTAAAATTTTAGTAATTCTACCACCTTGTCTGTCAGTAGCACTTATGGCCTGCACTATACTGTTATCTGCCTCTTTCATGAAATATGGGGGTGGGGTAAAGAGGAAGGATAAAGGGAGGCGATTATGTCAATAGGGAGAGAGAGGAGGGAAAAGAGAGAAGTGGAAGGGGTGGGACTATGTCAGTGGAACGAGAGAAAAGCAGGAGGTTAAAACATAGGTGATGACACTGTTGGGGTTATTTTACCCCTGGGGTGAAGCGCTTGGGTTGGGGGTGTTTGAGACAGTACTCCCGTCAGTAGCAGGAGATGAGCCAATGAGCATAAGTGCATTTAGAGACTGAGGGAGGGTGTGAGACTGTTGGCATTTGTTATTCTGTTTGTAGTTAATTTTATGCAGATTGTCTAAACTCATTTCTTTAATGAATTACCACTCTGTGCCCCTTAATGGCACTGTTTAAGGTATAATTTTGATTAACTTACTTCCCTAATGCACTTATGCAGTCCCAGGTCACACTGATGACCTCACAAAGAAGGAGCAGAGGAGGGGGAAGAGAGGAACGCAAGACCATGGGAAGTGGAGAAGCGCAAAGACAGAGGGGACAGAGTGGCGAGACAGGAGGGGAGAAGCACTAGAAGAGGGGGTGAGTCAGAGAGGAGACCCTGAAACCCTGAAGTATGACAGTCACTCCGCACCGCAAAGAAGAATCACAAGTAAAAGAAAAAAAAAAAAAGGAAAACCAAGAATATGGGAAAGAAAAGGCCAGCCAACAGATATAAGGGGAAAAGCCTTCCCCCAGCTGGTGTACTGTCAATCCAGAACTCTGCACAGAGTTCCCTCTTTGCTGGCATCTCTGTCTGGTTTTCAGTGACCACACGGTTTCTTTCTGTGACCCACACTATCACCTATCCAAAGCCTTGAGGTCTTCGCTCCGCCCTTCCTCCTGTCACGGTTGAAATTCTGCGTACCCACCTGGAGACCTGTGGATTCCATTATATTACTCAGTTTGGGGGGAAATATCTCAGAGGTCCCCCTATCTTCCCTTCACAGAATTCCCTTGTTTATTATTTGGCTAAACAACCACCGACCCAGGTCTTGCGCACAACCTCCCTGACCTCAGTTCTCTATCTGCTTCTCCCTGGACCACAGAAACTGCAGGTGGGTGCTCTCCTGGTTCTTCTGAGTCATTTGTCCTTATCTGAGTCTGCTCCTGCCAGATGCTGAAGAAATGGCAACAATTCCCAATCCATTCCTTCTGCAACTCATAACTAGGAGTTGCTGGGTTCCCCGCCATGGCAGCCTACCAAACATGGTGTATAAGGTGGTGAATGCTCCCTGTACAGCCTCCCATTATTTGTGGGACAAACTTTCTCTCTCCAGAAGTGTCCTCCTGCCATGCTACCAACACTGGTGCTTGGGGCCCACTTATGGTCATATTATACTGCTGTCATTCCTATGATATATGAGGGTCGGGTAAGGAAGGACAGATGGAAGGGATTTATGTCAATGAGAAGAGAGCAAAGCAAGTGAAGTGTCAATAGGTTAAAAATAAGCAATCAGATTCTACTGGAATTATTTTACTACTAGGGGAAAGTTCTTGTGTTGAGGGTGTTTGTGTCAGTAGGAGGACACAAGCAGATGAGAGCAAATGTATTTAGAGATTCAAAGAGATTGTGAGATTGTTGGTGCTTGTTCATCTGTTTGTAGTTAATTTTGTTCAGATCATCTAAACTCAGTTTTTAAAAGAATTATTGTAATGTTCCCTTAAATGACACTGTTTAATGTATAGTTTTGGCTAACTCATACTCTCTAATGCACTCGCTAGGTGGTAGAGGCATGCAAGGCTAACAATTAAATTTGACCTGTTCTTGTCAAGTTTGTTCTTGACTCTGAGTCTGTGGTTGAGAATGTCTCACTTTCCAGCATGCAGTGTGAGGATGGTCTGGCTGGGTCTGTTTAGTCTGCCAGCCTGTCTCTGAAAGGCTGGCTTGGTTGCTTCCTCTTCAGGCCAATCCTCTCCCAAGATAGTGGGTATGCTAGGTCAGGGGTGGGACGTGGGGGGGTCAGGGGTGGAACCCTGTGATCCAGGAAAGAAGTGGTTCCCACTTTAAGCACTGGGTTCTAGTTCAGCAGGGTTACATTTGATGATCACATTTTTAACCTTCCTGTTCTGACTTTATCTCTCCCCTCCACCTCAGGATCACTGCTTTGTTCAGCACCGATTCAGACACCATCTCTGCTGCACCCTTCTCAGCCATCATCTGGATGTTCCCAATTTCCTCCTTTCAGACAAGTGCTGGCTTTGAAATCCTAGCACTCAGGAGGAGGAAAGCAGGAGGATTCCCACGGCATGGCCAGCCTGTGCTATGTAATCAGACCTATCTCTATGTAACAGAAACAAAATAAAATGAAGTCTAAAAATGATTCCATTTCATGAGGCTACTACATTTTCTTCCTTCATCCACTGTTTTTTTTTTTTTTTCCCTAGATTTTCAAAACTAAGTACAGCTCAAGGGCTGGGAATATAGCTCAGTGGAATAAGTGCCTGCCTGGCAAGCACAAAGTCCTGAGTTCAATCCCCAGTACCACAAAAAAACAAAACAGCTCAAAATACCTTGACCTTGGCACTACTGACATGTTAGGCTTTATAAATTTTGCTGGTAAAAAGTGGAGCAGAAATTCCTGTGCATTTCAGGAGACGTAACAGCTCCCAAGTACTTACCACACTAGATTTCATTAGCACTCGGGTTCTTAGTTACAATTCCCAACAATGTGTGCTGACTTTGTGAATTTCCCAGAGGAACTCAGCAGCCCCCAGTGGAGAATGAAACCCAGCCTACTGTTGTATATGCTTTGCTCATTCTCAACCACTCCTTAAATGAGATTTGAACTTGTGACTAAACTTACTAAGTTTCATCTTCTGTGCAGGTCTGAGGAAATTTGTGCAACAGCCATGATTTGAACATAAAAATTTTTATTTTATTTTGCCCAATTTTTATTTCTAGATGTTATTGTAGTTCTCACTTCTTCTCTGATGGTTACTTTCTACTCCAGCTTGATGATTCATTCATTGTAGAAATATTAAATATGGGAAGTGCAAGAATATTGAATGATTCTATTCAAATATTACTCTTTCTATACCTAAGTACATAGAAATCCAAAAAGTGTTCAGTTTAATTGTTTATGGATTAATAACTTCAGGCTTGGGCTGGGGATATAGCTCAGTGGAATAAGCGCTTGCCTAGCAAGCACAGGATCCTGAGTTTGATCCCCAGTACCGCAAAAAAAAAAAAAAAAAAAAAAAAAAAAAAAAAAAAAAAAAAAAAAAAAACTTCAGGCTTGACTTGTACTGAAATCTTGCCATGTACACACTATAAAGATATTTTTTCAATATAGAAACTCTGGATTCTTCTTAGAGTTTATATTTAAAAATATTCATTGCAAAAAAAATAATAAAAAAATAAAAATATTCATTGAATCACATAGTAATCATAAACTTTTCCATGTCATAATTTCACTTTGCAAAACCCATAATAAATTAAAATTTTTTTAATCCCTTTCTAAGACAAATCGAATATGTCTTTCATTAAAAGGTATAATATCTGAGAGAAACGTTGTACACATTCATCTCCCACTTATCTGATGTAAAACATGGTACAATTTCATGTAAAATTATGTGTCAAGCTATATTTTTGTATTTCCTTCATTTAGGACTATGTATCTTCCTTTATAAGATTATGCTAATTAAACCAAATCCTAACCCAAGGAACTGAACTGTGATGTCTTGTTAATGGCCTCATCTTCTATCTGTAAACATTTTGTGTATACAATGCACACAGCAAATCATTAAGTTATGCATTAATGGTTTAACTCGTTTTAAGGTTTATTTTCATGGAGTTATACCAAGATAGGTATCAATATAAGTGTTATACTCATATTTGTCTTCAAGATTCCCTTTAAAAAAGCCACTTAAAATAAATCTCTGTCATTGCCTTCCGGCCTTTTGGTTACAATCAAGTGTAAAATATAATCTATGTCACTTATCAGAAGCCTCAGATAAATGGAAAAAAAGACTTGCCTTGAAAATCCCCTAAACCCTATGCTACACAATAACTCTGTGACATCAAAAATTACAATTATTGCATATTTAGCTCAAGATAAATGGGACCGAAAATTTAAATTTGGGACTTAATGTGAACTGAATACTAAATACGTCATATATCCTGAAAGGACTTCATATACTACTGAGGGGTCTATGAATATTTTATGTTCCTGTAATCTTTCATTTAGAAAGAGAAATGTTGCGAGATTCCTTTGCAACTATTATTTCCCAGGTTCCATCAAAATTCTGATTTACCTATTTCTTGGTGTATCAGTCTTGCAAACTATTGTAAGTGAGCTAGAGCTTTGATCATTCTGTAAAGACAGGACTAGGTATCTGACAAGAAAGTAATAGTTAGGTTTAAAATAGTTGTATTGTACATAATAATTATCTCACAATTTGATCTCATAAGCTTTAAGGACAGTAAATGACCAAGAGATGACTAAGAAAAATAAATTAGTTACATGTTAAAAGTACTGTTTGAATATTTTAAAATATATAAGGGGAAATGATGCTTCTTTTCAGTTTATGTTACCCAAATAAGGGTTTGATGACATTTTCCAAGGAGAAGTAGTAATTTTAATTGGGGTTAATAGGTTTTTACTTAAATCTGAGTGCAAGGAAAATTATAAGTAAACTGTATGTGAAAATAAAGTTGACCACATACTTATTCTTTATTCCAGGACAAAAGGAGCAACAACTACAAGAAAAAGTTTACAGGAAAATATCAGGAAAGAAGATGAGAGAAAGTGGGAGAGAAAACTCAGTTTACTGACACGCTGTGGACACCCAAGGCACCTGCAGAGCTGATTTCAGCCGCACCGGTTTTGGTAAAGAGGGGTCAGATAGAAAGTGGATATTAACCAATTCCTGAAAGAGAAATTGTGCTCACCTAAGAGAAAACATGCTCACCATGGTAGCATGACAATGACATTGACGGTCATTGACATTGGTCAGCGGTCATACAATTAACCCAAATTAACAAGCCTACGGTGTAAAGAGTGTTAAAGAACCAAAAACAATGACATCGGTCAGTGTCACCATTTATCGAGTACCTGGAAGTGTGTCAGGATTTGTGACTCAACGTAAACACTTCCCTGTTCCTCTCAACTGGGAAGTGACACGAGGTGTTACTGTTTTGGGTGAGGAGGCTGGGAGGCTCTGCGTGATAAGTGACTAAAAAAGCTCACAAAACACGACTCAGGTTTGGGCGGTGCTTGTTGTATCCAGTATATTACACAATTTTTTTATGCACCCAAAATTAAAAAGAATCAAATTTTTCACCAAAGGGGCTATTTCAATAGGATATTTAAATGGGTTTAAAGTTGTTGGAGCAAAGAGGAGTAAAGTACCGTATCTTATAGGCGTAAGGCGTGGCACATGCCAGATGATTCGCAGGTGAATGCACAATACTCAGCAAGTATTTTCAAGTAAAAGATAAAGCATATGTTATGGCAATTAGGTACAGATCTCAATTGAAATTGTATATAGATCTTTGAAAAGTGAGAAGACAGCAAATATTTCCTTGTTTCCAAAGAAGATATAACTCTGTTAGCAGCAAGTGTGTGGAACTATTTAGGGACAAACAGGAGGAAAGAAAAGTACGACTCATTTGAACAGAAGTGTAAGCAGCTGGCATAAGTCACATGTGGGGTTCTGCGCACCTCACATGAAAGGCAACATGGTACCTGCGTACAGGATAGTAGCTAGGCACATGTGTCAACTGCAGGAAACTATTTGGATTCTGAAAACAACTTTCTGTCTTCACTGCTGATGGAGCATATGGAATTAGGAACATGTATCTCGCCTTAAGTTTGTGACAGGTGTCTTGTTATAAAGTCTGAAGAAAAGATTTTAGTGAGAGTTTCATAAAATGGAAGTGGAAATAGAAGATATTTAATTAACTTTCTTGCACCTGATAGACGGATGGAAGAAATAAATACAATTTGAGACACTATGGAAGATATGAGTAGCAACGGGTTTACATCCAAAACTGGGATGACACTGAAAGGCTGAAGGTGCTGTCAAGCTCTGGTTCAAAAACAGTCATGGAATTGGAAAGTAAATAAGACAATAGTAAAATAAATAAAATTGCTTAAAATTCAAGAACAAATAAAAATTGTGATAGTCTGATGATCAAAACAAAAATTCATTTTGTGTGCTTTGTTTGACTAGTTTGAATTGACTTTAGTATTTTAAAAGTACCCACAGAAGACTTTCAAAGCATTAAAAACTAAATCTTGCCTAAAAATATATCCTAATACTTTCTATTTACAAATTTCTTTCTTCTAACACAAGAAAAGAATGAAGACGAAGAGAGAAATTATACTCAAAACAGAGTGTTTGCAAATGTAAAATCAGTATTTTCTTTCCTTAAAGTTATTAGTATTATTATTTTTGGCACCAGGCACTGAACCCAGGACCCTGCACTTCCTACACAGGTGCTGCGCCACTGAGCTTTTCCCCGGCTCTTCCCCATGCAACCATATGAAATCATGATTTCTCATCTAGAAGTAATTTTATTATCTAATAGACTCATTTAGATCTGTTTGTATTTTTATATTATTTACACTATTTTAATTTCAATTCTTTCTAATAAGCTAGCATTTTACCTCTTTCATGCAAACTTTTAAAAGTCTTAGTAGTAATAGAAAATACTGAATAAAGATGCTTAAATGCAAAGAAATTTAATTTCTACCACCTAGAACTTAGAAACAAATGGAGGGAGGGAGATATTTTTAGTCAAGCATGTTAAAATGTGTGAAGTAATTTGAGGGATTGAATGCAGACCTTTAAGGTACATAGTTTCTAGAACTTCATTCCATTAGAGCTACCACTCTAAGAGTAGAAAATACATCTGGAATTAAATTTTCACATTCTTTTTTAGCTTTGTTTTTAAATATTTGCCTTTCTTGGGGTGGGAAATTCTCTGCTTGCTGCTATTTTTGTGGGGTTCCTTCAAGGCACCATTTTTATGGTACGTCACATGTACAGCTTTATTTAGATAGTTGCTTGTGGGATGAAATTATAAGATGATACATTGTTGTGTTTCAGAGTCTTTGTGATTTTTGCCATTCTCTAATCATTGTGCAAGAGATCCCAGGACTTCTTAGAACAAACACTACAAACTGATAGTAACAGGCCACAAATGTGCCTCAGGAAATATTTTGTGAATGATAAAATTACCATTTTTCATTTATTTCCTTTTCATTGTTTGCAAATATAGTTTCTAAACATGAAAGAACGGCACTTTACTAGTTGCTTTCTCATGGCTGAGACACAGCAGCTGACATCCAGAATTAAAGGGCGCGGGGCTTATTTAACTCACTCTTTGTAGAGGTTTCCGTCCACAATCAGCCGGCTCAGTGCAGGGTGGCAGGGCAGAGAGATCACGGAGCAGACGACAAGCCGCAGTAACAGTAAGCAAGGAGCAACAAGTGGCCAGCAAGCTCATTAGCCCCCACTCTAGCTCTCATATTCTACCCCACCAGCGTGGGACACCCATAATCCTACCCAGAACTATGCCAAACCTGTAAGTGACTCATTCAGGGATTGTACGCCCTTGATCCTAACATTGCACACTCTAGATCGAGTCACCTATGAAAACATCCTACCTATGACCAAAGGAGGTTTTGGGGGGACATCTAACAGAATCCATAACAACTAGGGAAAAAATAATTGAGACAGCATTATACATAAACTCTTTCATGACATATTTTGAAATATATCTCAAATAATACACAGTACTCCTTGGAAAAGGATCAGGCACCCTTCTTAGTTGAAGGATGAAAGAAATTTTCACCTTTCACTATCTTGAACCTATACAATTTGGTAGATCACTTAGACATTTTTGTACTTATTTTATACTACATTCCTGAAAAAGTAATTATGCATTTTATTTTCTTAAAATTTAGCATCACTAATAAAAATAGAGTCACATTTATTACTTATTGCATCACTATTGGAACAAATATTCATTTATGTTGTTGAAACTTAAAAACATGCAATTTATAATACATATGTACAAGTGTATGACACATAAGAGGTTCGATCAAAAGAAACAGTGAATGTTTAAATTTGAAATGAATTATTATAGTGAAAGATACATTATTTTTAATAGTCTTCAAAATTCCTGGCTACAAACACTGTTCTCCCATCATTCTTGACACTTTCTGAAGCAATTCTGTAAGTCTTCTTCAGTGTTTTTCATGGCTGCCTCAGGTTTTTAATCAATTCAACATGTTTATTGGAATTTCTGTCTAATGAAAATGCATGTTTCCTCATTCACCCTGTTAATCGTATACAGCAACAAGCCACTTTTGTCTCTTCACCAAATCAAAATGGTCATGAAAGGTAAATGGTTTGAATCGATACAGGGCACTGAAGCAGCCATAACAACATAACTAGAAACAATTATGAGGGACAACTTTTAGCATTGCCTCAGTGAGGGGTAAGAATGGTGGAATATGTGTGTTCAAAGAGCTCAGGAGTATTGATGGGGGGAATGGCCATGAGTCTTTTACTGAAAAGATTTTTTAAAAAACAGAGCCATTCCCTGTATGGTTTGATCACACTGCACACATACAAAGCTCCCTAGCTTAGTGAGCTTGAAAGGAATGACACTTTGAAAACAGTAAGTACATCTAACATTCTGTCATTTCATTCACTGTTAAAGGAACTAGCAGGGCTCCTCTGTCCTGGGTCAGCAGAGGCAAGGCAGTGAAAGAGCTAGGAACTTTACTTGTTCAGTAAGGTGAGGACATACAAACAAGTGATCAAGATTCCTCTAAATGTAGCAGGACAAGACCTCACCTTTTAGTCAGGGTATAGTGCTGGTGATCAACATACTTTCCTACCGTAAATAATCAAAGACAACAAAAATTTATGAAACAATGGTTTGAAGGTACTGATCATCAGAAACAAAGAATAGTGAACCTGGAGAAATGGGAAAGAGACAAGTTAAATGATACCATTGCCTTACTGAGGATCCAGACAGAGTTTCTAAGTAACGGGGCGAAAAGGGGAATCCAGGCAGAACCTAGTGGAATCCTTCACCTGAGGAGATGGAGCTCTGTGGCGTGGGATATATGTACCTGTTCTTCACAGGACAGAGAACTTGAAAGAAGGGAGAGAGCTAGAGATGTTAAGAAACTCCTATCAATTATTCAGCTATGTACCAAGCAAAAAGACTTTCTGGGACCTGGATATGTGGATTGGGAGAAACATAGAGTCAGACAGGGACAGAGACAGGGACATAGAGAGACAGAGATAGAAAGACTACAGAGAAACAGACAGAGACGATATTCTAGAAAATTGCAGGGCGACTTGCAGAAGTCTAACATTTAAATTATCCAATCTCTATAAGAAGAGAAAGACCAAATTCTGCCTGGTCCAATAATGGCTGAAAATTTTCCAAATGGATAGAAAAGATTATCTCACACCTCCTATAAGATTCATAAAATCAAAGGAAAGTGAGTATGTGGAACATATACCAAAACCCATAATAATTTCTCAAAACTGGTTATAGAGATAAAATATTAACAGCAGCCAGAGAAGAAAAAATAAAACTAGTAATAAGAAGAGACAAAAAAATGAGGATTATAGCTATTTGTTCAAAGGAAATAATAAAAGAAGAGAACTGAAGAGTAAATAGAAAGTAGACCCCCAAAATCTTGTCGATATAGGATTATATACCACATGAAACAAAAGAATTGTGCTGTTGAATTTGGCTGCTGGATATTTTGTTGAGAATTTTCTAGTATTGGGCTGTCACTTTCTTTCCTTTCGATGTCTTTGTCTGGCTTTGGTATTAAGGTAGTGCTGGCACCATAAAATGAGTTTGGAAGTGATTGCTCTTTTTTTTTTTTTTTGGAAGAGTTTGAGGATTTGCATTAGTTCTTAGACTTTTGGTGCAATCTGCCAGTGAAGCCATCTGGTCCTAGGCTTTGTTTTATTGGGAAGTTTTTGATTACTAATCCAATAATTTTCCTACTTGTAGGTCTGCACAGATTTTCAATTTTTAAATGATTCAGTCTTCGTACATTGTACACTTTTAGGATTTTTTTCATTTCCTCCTGACATGTAATGGTTTATATGATTTATGTATTTCTTATTCCTGCAGCATCAGTTGCAGTGTGTCTACTTTTATTTCTTATTTTATTTGACTCTTCCCTCTTTCTCCTGGTTGGTATAGCTAGAAGATAGTCCACTTGGTTTACCTCGCAAAAAGAAAAATTTAAAAAAGTCCTACCTCCAGTAGCTTATTACGTTGTTTCTATATCCTGCCACTCATCTCTCCTCTAATGTTTACTTCCTTCCCTCTGCTAAGTCTGAATTTTAGTATGTCCTTTCTCACGGAGCAGTCAAAGCTATTATACATAGAATTTATAGGTACCAGCACTTTCATTTCTAACTTGGTATTAACTAAAGTGGTGCCTCACTTTGGTAGGTCAGTCATTAAAAAGTGGAACAAATTTGACACCTTTCAACCACAGAAAAAATTTGTCTCATAGCGGTCTGGCTTAGAAATCCATCCCTTGGTAGATAGTGGCACCATACTTCCTCAGATAACTAGAAA
The DNA here is from genome assembly GCA_004027595.1 of Dinomys branickii. Classification (NCBI taxonomy): domain Eukaryota; kingdom Metazoa; phylum Chordata; class Mammalia; order Rodentia; family Dinomyidae; genus Dinomys; species Dinomys branickii. The sequence continues at coordinate 23,858 of PVLD010006122.1, read as the reverse complement.
AGAGTTTTTCCTTGCTATTCCTGGTGCATAGTGGTGGCTGTAAGCCTCTGGAATCCCTTGATCTGCAGTAATGTATCAGTTGAGAAAAAAATACATATAATCTTTTAGAAAAACAATATATATCATGTTACTACAAAAGGTGAAAAGTTTCACTATCTGCCATCTGTGAACTGAAAAACCCAGAAAGTGGGGGTATATCAGAGGTTTGAAGGACTGAGAAGTGAGTTTTGGGTGAGGGAATAGAGTCCAAAGGCCCAGGACTATGAGCCCTAAAGTCAGAAGAAGGTGGATATATCAGTAAAAGGGTCAGGAGAGAATTTTCTTTTCCTCCATCTCTCTCCCTCTGTTCTGTTTGAAGCTTCAACAAATTGAATGAAGGGTGCTCATGTTGAAGGAATGGCAGATTTTCTCTATTCATCCCACTGATTCAAATGGTAATCACCTCCAGAAACATCTGCAAGAGGCACCCAGGAACAAAACTTCATGCTCAGCTAAATGAGCATCCTTTAGCCCCATCAAGTTCAGGCAGAAACTGGCCACTGGTGGGATCACTGTAATTTCTGCTTTTGTCATTGCACAATTCTGTCCAAGTGTTTCTCTTCCTTGAAAGGTACCAGGCAGACAGGAGATCCTAACTCGGAAGGCCTGTGAACGGCTCTCACGGGGGTTCACGTGTGGGACTTCCTTGCCTGTGCCCAGCACTGAGTGAGGTTTGGGAGATACACAATCAGGTGCTCCACTAGCCGTTGGCACTGTGGTTCAGGTCTGGGCTTCACTTGGTCCAAACCTTCTGGAGGGCAGAAACACAAGCAGTCTGTGATCGCTGTTGGTACGGCCCATGCCTGGCTTCTGTGAGCAGTCTGAAGTGACTGCAGAAGCAGAATCAGGCAGGTCATGACCTGGTGACACCATGGTTCCCCACTGAACGCTGCTGAGGGAAGCAGGTATTTCCCATCTACTTCCTGGGGGCAGAGCGGGAGACCAAGACTCTGATGCCATTACAGTCTGAGTCTCTGCCCTCTGTGTGCCTGGTGCAGGCAGGAGATCCTAACTGAGAAGGCTTATGAACTGCTGTCACCAGGGTTCACGTGTGGGCCCTCCATGCATGCTCCCAGCACTAAGTGAATTTCGGGAGCAGGTGCTCCACAAGCTGCTAGCACTGTGGTTCTGGTCTGGACTTCGATTGCCCCTTGCATCCTGGAGGTTGCATACACAGGCAGTCTGTGATACCTGTTGATGTGGCCCATGCCTATCTCCTGTGCACAGTCTGAACTGACTGGAGATACACAATCAGGTGGTCCACAAACTCTTGACCCTACAGTCTGTGTCTGAGTTTTGCCTGTATCCTGATCTACCTGGGGTCACAGGACCATTGGTCTGGGATTGCACCACCAGTACAACTGGATTCTAGGTCATACATGTGCCCTGAACTGTGAGGGGTCATTTGAATAGACCATCTGCCATCAACTGACATCACAGTTCATGTCTGAGACCTGGGAGAATGAGGTACACTTCACCATCTACTGTAAGACCCCAGACTAAGCAGCACATCTCAGAGGACACTGAGGGGCATGCCTGACCACCAGGAAAACTAATGATACTAGTGACTTTTGCTGAACTGCCAGAGAAGAGGGAGACTGATTGTTTTACCTCCAGCATCAAACATGACAAGGAGAAAGGCTAAAACACAATCTCAGAACTCCACCCCACTCAGAACAAGTCCAGGAGATGTCGACATAGGAGACCTTGGTATACACACCTGAAATTGCTGAAATGATTGCAATGGAAGTAAAGAAACAACTCCATCAGGCTATGCAAATGGTCAGATCAGACATAATCTCTCAAGCAAAAACTGATTTGATGATAATAATGAAAGAAATGTTCTGCACATCTAGAGAGGAAACAGACAAAAAAATAGATGAAAATAGGCAATGGATGAAAAAATTACAGGACCAACTTAGAAATGAATTGGAACACATGAAGCAGACTCAAAGAAATTTCCAGGAAATCAAAACTTCAATTGAAAGCTTGCAAAATTGCTTGAATGAAGCTGAAGATAGAATTTCAGATCTTGAATACAGCAGGGCAACTAACGATCATGAAAGGAAGGATTCTTCAAAATCAACAAGGATCCAGGAAAAATCAATTCAACAGCTGCAAGACGAGGCAAAGAGAAATAATGTCAGATTAATAAGAGTCATTGAAACAGCAGAGTGATACAAATGACATGAAAAGAATATTTGCAGGAATAATAGCAGAAAATTTCCCAAACATGGAAACAGAACCAGAGATACAGTTAAATGAGGCATATTGAACTCCTACTAGTCATAAGCATAACAAAACTACACCCAGATATATAATAGTCAAGATTCCAGATCTCCAGAAAAAGAAAAGAATATTAAAAGCTGCTAGAGAAAAGAGACTGATCACCTGTAAAGGAAAGCCTATCAGATTCATGGCAGACTTCTCACCACAAATCATCCAACTGAGAAGAGCTTGGAGTGAAGGTCCTAAGACAAAAGAGCTCCCTACAAAGACTGATGTGTCCTGCCAAAGTATCCTTCAAGTTTAACAGACAAATAAAATATACCTGTGACTAAGAGCGACTGAGGAACTTCATGAGCACCAAACCATCCTTAAAAAACGTACTAAAAGATGCTCTAAACAGAGAAGAAAATCACCGCAATTTGAAGAACAACAATACAAAGGAGATCCGAAGAAGAGCAAGCAAGTCAACAGGTAGAAAAAATAAATAACCAAAAGCAAGTAAATAACAGGACAATGATAAGCCAACACATATCAGTTATAACCATAGTGTAAATGGTCTCAATTCACCAGTCAAATGAAACAGACTGGCAGAGTGGATTAAGAAACAAAATCCAACAATATGTGGTACACAGGAAACACATTTTACTCAAAAGGAAATCGACAGACTGAAAGTCAAAGAATGGAAAACAATTCTCCAGGCAACAGGAACCCAGAAAAAAACAGGAGTAGCTACTATGTTTGCAGACAATGTAAACTTCAAACCAAGAATAATCAAAAGAGATAAAGGTCACTGAACACTTGTTAGGGGAAAACTGCAAGAGGATGAGATAACAATCATAAATATGTATGCACCAAATATCAGAGCACCAAACTACATAAGACAAATCTTAATAGACATGAAAACCCATATAATTAATAACACTATTATAATAGGGACCTCAACACCACTGTGACACAAGGAGATAAGACAACTGGACAAAAAATCAGCAAAACAATAACATCTGAATGAAACCTGTGAACAATGGACTTAGATATATAGTGCTCCACCCCACAGCATCAGAATACATTTTTCTCAACTGCACATGGGACTTTCTCTAAAATAGACCACATTCTAACCCATAGAACATACCTATCTAAATGCAAAAGAATTGAAATTATCCCATGCACATTATCTGACCACAGTGCAATGAAATTGGAAATTAATGACAAAAGGAACTCCCAAAACTCCACAAACACTTGGAAATTAAACAAGAACCTCTGGAACAACCAATGAGTCACATATGAAATTAAAGAAGAAATTAAAAACTACTTACAAACAGATGAAAAGGTAGATACAACCTCATGGAATCCGTGGGATGCAATGAAAGCAGTCCTCAGAGGGAAATTTATACTGGTGAATTGACAAATAAGGAAAAGAGAAAGAGAACCAATAAATAGGCAAATGCTGTGCTGCAAACTTTTAGATAAAGAAGAACAGGTCAAGCCCAAAGAAGGGAGGAGATGATAAAGATTAGGGAAGAAATTAATGCAATTGAAATGAAGAAAATCTTACAAAAAATAAATGAATCAAAGAGTTGGTTCTTTGAAAGAATAAATAAAACTGTTAAACCCCTAGCCAACCTTGTGAAAAAAGAAAGGAAAGAACTCAAATTCATGCAATTGGCAATGAAAAGGATGAAATTACTACAAATTTTACAGAAATTCAGATCATTAATTCCTACTTTGAAAATGTTTACTCCCATAGGACAGAAAACTCGGAAAAAATAGGCAGACTCCTACATATGTATGAATTACCAAGGTTGAGTCAAGAAGATATAAAAATCCTGAGCAACTCAATATCAATTAATGAGACTGAAAATGCGATTAAAAACATACCAACAAAGAAAAGCTCAGGCCCTGATGGATTCACAGAAGAATTTTACAAGAAATTCAGAAAATATTTAATGTCAACACTCTTCAAACTCTTCAATGAAATTGAAAAGGAAGCAATTCTTCCTAACTTGTTTCTGGAGGCAAGTATTATACTGATACAAAACCCAGAGAAAGACCCAACCAAGAAAGAGAACTACAGACTAAGCTCCCTAATGAATATGGATGCAAAGATACTCAATAAAATACTAGCAAATAGAATGCAGCAAATCATCAAAAAATGATACACCACAACCAAGTTGGATTCATTCCAGGAAATCTGTTATACACCATATCAATAGAGCCAAACACAAAATTCATATGATCACCACAATAGAGACAGAAAAGGCTTTTGACAAAGTCCAACATGCATTCATGTTAAAAAGCCTAGAGAAAATAGGAATAGATAGTCTTTACCTTAACCTGATCAAAGCCATCTATGACAAACCAACAGCCAACATCATACTAAATGCACAAAAACTAAAAGCTTTCACTTTAAAATCAGGAACAAGACAAGAATTTCCACTGTCACCACTCCTGTTAAACATGTTTCTAGAAGCATTAGGCAGAATGATTAGACAAGAGAGAGAAATAAAAGAATAAGGATAGGAAAGGAAGAAGTAAAAATATCACTATTTGCAGATTACAGGATACTTTACATGGAAGATCCCAAAAACTCCACCAGAAGACTCTTTGAATTAATTGACAAATTCAGCACTGTAGCTGGACACAACATCAACATCCAAAAATCAATAGCATTCCTGTACATAAACAACAAACAGACTGAGAGAGGAATTAAGGAATCCATAGCTTTCACAATAGCATCCAAGAAATTGAAATATTTAGGAATCAATCTAACAAAAGAAGCAAAAGATCTATTCAATGAAAACTATAGCACTCTGAAACAAGAGATCAAAGAGGACTTCAGCAAATGGAATAACATTCCTTGCTCACAGATAGGGAGAACCAACATTGTGAAAATGGCCACACTACCAAAATAGCTGTACAGATTCAATGCAATTGCTATTAGAGTACCATTAGCATATCTCACAGATCTAGAGAAAACATTCTTCAAATTCATGTGGAACCAGAAGAGACCCAGAATAGCAAAAGCAATTCTGGGCAACAAGGAAAAGTCAGGTGGAATAACAATCCCTGACCTGAAATTATACTACAAACCTGCTGTAACAAAATCAACCTGGTACTGGCTAAAATGCAGTCCAGAAGATCAATGGAACAGACTACAAGACACAGACACAAACACACACACTCAGCCACCTGATCTTTGATAAAGGAGCCAAAGTCACCAGAAGAATGATAGCCTCTTTTTTTTTTTTTTTTTTTCTGCGGTACTGGGGATCGAACTCAGGACCCTGCGCTTGCTAGGCAAGCGCTTATTCCACTGAGATAGCCTCTTTAATAAATAGTGCTGGAAAAATTGGCTTGCCACCTGCCAAACCCTGAAAATAGACTCAAGTCTATCACCATGCACCAAACTCAAGTCAAAATGGATCATAGATCTCAATATTAAAGCAGAAACACTAAATCAGTTGGAAGAGAATGTAGGTAAAAACCTTGAAGACACAGAGGTAGGCATAGACCTCATGAACAAAAACCGAACTGCCAGTGAAATACTTCAAAGAATCAACAAGTGGGATATCATCTTACTGAAAAGTTTCTGCACATCTAAAAAATCATCAGAAGAGTAAAAAGAAAATCCACAAATTGGGAAAAACATTTTACCTGACTGACCTTTGGACAAAGGGCTTCTATCTAGAACATATAAAGAATTAAGAAAATCAGCCCCTCCAAATTCGTAGACCCAATCCAAAAATGTGCATCTGAGATAAATACACACTTTTCAGATAAAGAAATACAAATGGCAAATAAATATATGAAAAAATGTTCAGCATCATCAGTCATTCGAGAAATACAAATTAAAACAACATTGGGATTTCACCTCACCCCAGTAAGAATGGCCAGCATTAAGAAATAAACCAACAACAAATGCTGATTAGGCTGTGGAGAAATAGGAACTCTTCTCCGCTGCTGATGGGAATGCAGACTGGTGAAACCACTGTGGAAATCAGTTTGGAGATTCCTCAGCAAACTAGGACTAGGGGTCCCATTCAACCCAGGCATTCCCCTCCTGGGTATTTTCCCAGATGATCTGAAAACTTCATATCACAGCGATATATGTGCACCCATGTTCATAGTGGTACAATTTGTAATTACTAAATTGTGGAAGCAACCCAAATGTCCATCCACTGAGGATTGACAAAAAAAATTTTTGTACTTTTATACAATGGAATATTATCTGGGTATAAAGAAAGATAAACTCGAGGCTTTTATAGGTAAATGGTCACAACTAGAGATCATACTAATAAGTGAAATAAATCAGACCCGCATGTGTAAGCAATATATTGTCTCACTAGTGTAAGAATCTTAAAGAGTGAATAAAAACTAGAAGCTATGTGAAATGAAATGAAAATGCTCAAAAGTAAGGGGCACCTGGGGTATGGGAAAGGAGAAAAGAAAGAAGGGGAAATTATGAATTGTATGTGTATACAGGACAGCTAACAGTGGTACTGCTGTCTTCTATTGCTTTACTGAAAGGAACAGTTAATGATTACTTGTTTGATCAGTATTGCATGTCTCTATTTGTTTTGCTGAGAAGCCACTTTGAAGATATCAGTAGTAATACAACAGCAATTGTTAATTTCATACCACTTTGTCTGTAACTTTGTATTGTTTGTATTGTTCTTATGCTATTTTGTAAATGGATGTCTGTTTGTTAGTATATTTTCTTTTATTTCTTAAAATAAATTAAAAAAATAAAGGTACCAGACATAGTGAGTTAGTACACAGTGTGACCTATGCTGGTCTAATGATGTGCAAAACTCTTCTTTCTAAATCATTTGGAACATTCACTAATACAGGGAGTTACAACAAGTGGTAATCTCATGTTCACTTGATATCATATTCTTTTTTCTGCTAATTTTGTTTGGGACTCAGGCAAGTCAATGAGCATAGCAGATTAATCAAGAGAGATCGCATTTTAGACCATAATAAAAAAGTTTCCATATCTTAAAAAGAATTCAAATAATTGATTATATACTCTGTGACCACATAGAATTAAACAATAAATATCTTGAAAATTCCCACATATTTCAAAACTAAATAATAGAAGGATAAACAAAATAAATCACAATATTAACTGGAATGCTTTTGTGAACTGAATGAAACTCTACATATATATATTGTGTGTGTGTGTATGTTTGTAAATTTTCAGATGGCCCTGAAACTGCAGTGGAGGGACATTTGTAACACCAAGCTTCATTATTATAATGGTTTGAAATTAATGATTTAAATCCTTAATTAAAACAAAAGGAGAAAGAGTAAGTTATTTTCAAAATAATCAGCAAAGACTAAGCTAAACTACTGATATAATGGCTGTTAGTGAAGGTGTAGGTACAGTGAAGTTTGCATACTGTCTGGTAGAGATTTAAAGCAGTATAAAAAGAGAAATCAATTTATTAAACAGCTTTTTTCATTTTCAAAAGTCAACCATGCACCTACCATGTGGCTCTTGAGTATTTCCCCAAGATAAAACATGTATTTATACAAATACTTGGGCTTATATTTTTCTATCAAGTTTATTGGCAGAAACCAGAAACTGTAAACAATTCAAACTCTTATCTGCAGACAAATGGATACATAAATTGGGTTTATTCAAGTTGCGGAATAGTTACTCAATTATAAAAAGAATTTGACTACCAATACACACAAATATGTACAGTGACTCTCAAGAGAATTATCCTCATTAATGAATATATACATTCTCATTAATGCATATATGTGCAATCTGACATATATATGCCTAGAGATAGGACAAAGAGATAACAGGGTGCCTGGGAATGTGTAGTTATCTCCAGGCCAAAATGGAAAGATTAATAGGATTTCAACAAATTTGAAAAAATATTGAAGGAAGGCAAGGAAAAGTCAACACACAGAAAAGGAAAAGTACATTAAGTACACTGAATCAATAAAACACACTAAAGCACAGTTCAAGAAAACTTACTGACATATGGAGGAGAAAAGCAAACAGAAAAATAAAGATTGAAAATGCAAAAAGAGAGTGTAAAAAAGAGATATTTAAGTAACATCACTAAACTTTAAAAAATGTTTTTATTTTCAGGGAACAGGGAACAAAAGACAGATGACAGATACACAGATATAGATATAGATAAATGATTGATAGATGATAGATAGATAGATCGTAGATATAGATACATATCTCCAGGGGAAAATGAGTACAGTACCGTGTCTAAGATTAGTAAAGAAAAAAATGATCCAAACCAACCACTTCATCTTTAAGAAAAGTGTCTTTTAATTACAAAGAAAACATAAACTTATCAAGATGTGTGAATTCAAGGCATATTTTATCCCTCAGTCCTTCAAAAACATAGTAGATAATGTGATTCGGGTAGTGAAAATGTCTGGTAAGAGCGCAATGAAAGTACCTACAACATAGAGGTCTAGAATTCCATGAAAAAAATGGGTCCTGTGGAGTATAAGGTAGCTTAGGAGCTCACAGTGTAAACAGAAAATGGCAAGTAACAAGGCATGGGTCTATTCATTGATTTGATTTAATAATTTCATATTTATACATCTATCAAGCATTACATTATAATTCATAAACATATATAATGTTCATTCATTAGGAATGTCTTGATAAAATGAAGGAAATAACAAATGCAAATTATGATTGTGTGTTTTAATGATTATTTTCACAGTAATTGTATTTGTGCTGTTATTCTGATCCTGTAATGCATATAATGTCCCTAAAAATAGAATTAATAATTGAACATCATTCTAAACCTAATAGCCCCTACATCCTAGAGAACCAGGATGGTCTGTGTGGAAAAGGCAAGCAAGAGCTGGACGAGCTGATGATAAATAAAACCCTTACAGTATTCAATTTGAAGTTGCAGTAATAACCACCTACATATTTCACCTTTAAAAAAATGTAAGAATATTCCCTAGGTATGTTGAGTATAGATATGTTTTTATATCAATGACAGATCAGTAGAAAAGAAAATTCCTACCATCCTGATAGTGGTTTAGAAATAGCAATTTACAGTAAAATAGATCAGGGCTTCTTTGAAAGATGGCGATTTCAGGAGCAGGAGAGGAAAAGTTCTAATTTATCTTGGAACAGTCGCACCAGACTGTGAAGACATATTCAGAGATTACTCTGATCATATAAAAAAAGAACTCAGGAGACTTGTGTGATCACTGATGGGGAAATTTAAATTTCAACAAAGATAACAACTAAAAATTATTGGAGCTCAGACATTTTAAATGCATAAATTTATGGTAACACTAAAATCGGTTCTGTTAGAGGAAGATAGGGAACAAACTCGTTATCTTGGGAATTGGAAAATAAAGAAAAATAATGAAGCATTTTTCTTGCCTTTCCCATAAGAACATATGTGTGTGTGTGTGTGTGTTTATTAAAATAATAGTATAATGATAGCATCTCTGCATAGCAGTATTCAAGTGAGCAATGAAAATTAATTAAAATTAAAATATTAGCATTTGCAAATTCCAGTGAATTAAAAACCTGGGAAATCCTGCATCATGAGCTATCACTTTTACAAAAAGGGAAGAAGCTAGCTCTTGCAAGGTTTCTAATAATCCTGCCAATGGGCCTGAATCTTAACGCCATCAAGCCTTTAGAGCTGACAACTTTAGAGCCTGGAGAGGAGAGGAAAATGTACTGAACTGTTCTGAGAGTGTGAAATTAGCAGTAAGCAGTTGTAGGAAACTTTGCAAGCTCAACAGCTCCGATTAATTAAGAGATAAATTGCTATAAAAAGAGTAGATGAGAGAAAAACCTCTAGATCAAAACAGATTTCAAATAAAACACTAAGAAACTTGAACTTTAGAATTTCTACTGTCTAAGGATGTACAGTTGAGGAATAAAACATCAGGGAAATGCAAGAGAGTGATGAAGGTCCATGTGGTTGTTAGTTTACAGGAAACTATGGTGATAATTACTGGGCCAAGGCACACTAAGGCATCCCCTATGTCTAGCAACATTCATTTTTCTTATTACAACATTCATTTTCTTATTACAATAACTCATGAAGTTTTATATTCACTTTTTAATCATTAAACAAAGATTAAAAATGTCATTCATGGATACTGAAGTGTTTGACAGAATCCTTGATGTTTTCCAATGTTTAAAATATAAATAAAAATGTGAGGTAGAGAAGAAACTATACAAATGTTTCATTTTAATAGAACTAAGGGTTAATTTTAATTGCCATTGAAATGATCTTGAGTGTTAGAAAAGCAGTGCCTGTGAAGTTCTTTACTTGCCTAGAAGGCCAGGTAAGAAATATACTTGAGAGATATAGAACTCCATACTTGGAAAAACATTTTAAAGCATCTCTGGTTGCTCATCATTGTGAACACACTCCTCAAAAACACACACATGCACACCAGCTCCTTAATGCCAAATGATTGTGTACTTCTCAGTGGAGTGTGTCAGGTAAACTGTGACTCCTGAATAACTCCAACTGCTGCCCTCGTGTTAGGCTTTGGGCGGTGAAGGGATCTGGCACTTTATATCCTTATTCTGGCTGATGGTAACAAACATATGCATGAGATTTGGATGAAATAACTCTCTTCCTGGGGTAAGGAATTTAGACTCAAAAACAGTAGAGAGGCTATGTTTATAGTTTTCCTGAGCTCATCAAGGAATTAAGTATGAAAAGTAAAATCATTTAGAAATACTTTTAAACATTCAAGGTGGTGAGAAATTTTTAAAAGTCCTCTAAATTGATTTTAATGTCTCTGCAGTAACTGACATAATTCCTATATTTTTAAATTGATCTATTTTAATAAACATGGTTTATATTTAAGATGTGCAGTATAATTTTTGATAAAAGGATGTTTTGTGAAATGGGTCTCACTCAAGCTAACTAGCCTGCTGATCACCTCCTGCATAGGTTTATTCCACCCAAAAGAAATTCAAGATCTAGTCCATTTATAAATTGGAAATAGAGTTTTACAGATATAATATGCAGCGAGGTGACATTTAATAATGCTGTGACTCTAGAATCAATCCCTTTTGCCAAGGGTTTTCTTTACAGAGATGAACTCTTGGATGTGGGCTTGAATTTGCATCTGCCTTTCATGCATTTAAGTTGGTTCTAATTGAAAGAACTGCTTTGAAAGCTCTTCTCTCCCCATGTTTGACCAATATTGTAAGAGAGTTAAAGTTTTATTTTGCAGAGCCTATGCTTTGTTCTTTGGAACTCTAGGGTGAGCTTCTTAAATATGTTATTTTAAAGTTATCTATCTGTTCCTCTTGGCAGTGATGAACAATGAAGAGAAAAAAGCTTCACGCCCGTCAGTGCCATTGAATGTAAGATTTGGAGAGGTGCAAAGACATGTTTTGATTTAAAAATGGAACAGAACGTGTCAGATGAGAGACAATGAGAATATATACATGCCAAAATGTCATTTTCATAAAATACCTGTTTGAAAGATACTTCATTTTAAGCAGGATATTAAATAAGGCTACAAAGAAATGACTGGGGTCACTTTAAAGCATTGAATATTTTTCTTTTTGGATATTTTTATTGTAGATTCAGAGCACCATTAGAACTGAGACAGAGAATGTCAGTGTTTATTTCATGGGGAGACTGAAAACATAACAAAATGAATGAGTCTGTATCAGCACGTTTCTCATATAAATCCATGTCCAGTTCAGAAATATGTCACTTCTCACAGCATGTTTGTCAAGGAATATTCATCTACATCCTTTTCACATAAACATTTACAGTTCTGACAAAAACTATAAATTAATTTAAGCTAAACTAAACATAATATCAACAATTAATGTTTTATCACTTTTTCACTTGGTAAGGAAAATCAGATTAAAAATGCAAAAGTTAATTTTTGTCTCATGATTATTGGATTTACCTAATATTACAGGCAATTTAAGTTTTACATTGTTTTTAACGCTGAAAGTTATTGGATCATTTAATCAATTAATTCTTTTTTAATTTTAAAGATGACAGAACCAAAGCATATTATCAGACACACAGACATAAACAAAATAACATGAAAACAATAAAGACATTACAAAGTTTCAGACAAGGGCTGGGGATATAGCTCAGTGGAATAAGTGGTTGCCTGGCAAGCACAAGGTCCTGAGTTCGATCCTTAGTACCGCAAAAAAAAAAAAAAAAAAAGTTTCAGACAAGGTGATAGGAAATTAATAGTGGTTATTGTATTACATATTGTTATCTTCAAATTGATTATTCAGATAAACAAGTATGCACATAATGGTGATCAATCAATTAAACATCAACTCTTCCATTCAACAAACCAATAGAAATCAGTAGTATAATTATCTTAGCTATCTTGTGCACACATATATACATATTTTTCACTTCTTTCTTTTTCTTTTTCTCCTTCTATAATCCTAGTCATTCTTTCCTTTTGAAAATACTTTACAATCGTATTAGTAGTATAATTATCTTAGCTATCCTGTGTACACATATATACATATTTTTCACTTCTTTCTTTTTCTTTTTCTCTTTCTATAATCCTAGTCATTCTTTCCTTTTGAAAATACTTTACAATCGTATTAGTAGTATAATTATCTTAGCTATCCTGTGTACACATATATACATATTTTCACATCTTTCTTTTATTTATTCTTTTCCTCTTTTCTATAATCCCAGCCACTCTTTCCTTCTATTACACCTTTTCAATGTTATTTACTCTTTCAGGTTCTTACATGCAGAAAAAGCTTTTGACGAAGCCCAACACTCATTCATGATAAAAACCCTACAGAAAAGAGGAATAGATGGTATTTACCTCAATCTGATCCATTAATTCTTACAATTCTGTTTCAAATCATTTAATTTTCTTCATCAACACTATGCGCAATTTACTTCAAGTTACCTTTATGTTGCGTCTATATTAATAAGATGGAAGTTATCTCATTATTCTTGCCTTGTTTTATGGACAAAATAGCTGATGTACAACCTTACTGAGTAGGAAGTTTTTTCTTTCTATCACATGAGAAAGTTGTGTAAGTGCATTATGTCATGGAAAGAATGGACTAAAACATAAGTGTACTAATTTTTTGTGGCTGCTGAAACAAATTACCACAAATTTGATGGTGAAATAAAACAAAAATTCTCACAGCAGTGGAGGCCAGAATCCTAAAACTGTTATCACAGGGCCAAAATCAAGCTGTCGTCAGCAGAACATCTTAGAGAGACTCCAGGGAAGAGTTTGACTCTTGACACTCCAGCTTTTTACTTACTGCTGCTTCTTGGTTTGTAGGCATAGCATCCCTCTCTTGAGGTCCTTCAAGCCCTGTTCTGTCTTCACACCACCTTTTCCTCTGTTGTGTGCATGTTAACTATCACATTTCATCTGTCTAGTGCAAAGATTTCTGTGTGACGGATTATGTGAGTAAGTCAATATAATCTCTTCACCTCGGATTCTTTAAAATCTGCCCACCACAATGATGAAACTCAGAGAGATGTTCTGGGTGTGAAGATTGTGGTCATCCCAGTGTAGAAGATGATGATAATTTAGTTCCTAGGTCGAAAGCAAGAGAGGAGGCATAGTTTTGAAAGGACAATATAGCTTGAAATCTGTCTCTATAAGTCAGATGACTAAGGAAAACTTGCAACACTGAAAAGAATTACAAGGGATAAAAATAGGCTTACTAAGAAAAAAAAAAGACAGAGGAAGAAAAATCCAGCATAACACTCATAGAAAGAGTGAGCAAATGATGAGAGCAGTATGAGGAGAACAACTCAGCTTAGCATCTCAGTCTAGAAAGTTTTAGTTGACATAGGTCAATCTGTCCAATATAGTAAATGCACATCGTTATAGTTTGGACCAAAGATTTCACACAAAATGTTCATATATTCAGAGATGGGACTGTTGAAAAACAGATCATGGAGTGCTAACCTCATGAATGGATAAACTTACTAATGTTTCCATAGCTCACTCTCATAGCTAGTAGGAGTAGGGTATGGTTAGACAAGGTAGGTTCCTGGGTGCATGCTCTGGATAACATGTCTCTTCTCAGGCTCATTTTCTGTTTTTCCTGGCCACCGTGAGATCTGCTTTGCCATTCCTTCCTTCCAGCCAGTGCAGCATGGACTGGTTCCTCGGAAACTGTGACTCAGAAGGAACAGCTGCTCTTTCCAATTGTGTACGTCAAGTGTTTTGTACAGCAATGTAAAGCTAATTGACACATACTGGAAATAAATGCAGAGGACACTTCAGAACCCTTTGTAACATGAATGCAAACACATATCTGGTTTTTTAAAAAGAAAATCTTAAAGGTGTTTCTAATTTCTCTTTGGCTTGCTTTCATTTGCAAAAGAGCAGACTAATCCTTCCAGTTTTAACTAGAACTCCTACTCTTGATTATTTCTCTAGGCAGCTAGCTAGTTATCTAATGTGAATAATATATACATTACCTAGCTAAGTACCTCAGGTAACCATTTGATTTTGCCTTGGTTAAGTTAATTAATATTCACTTTTTTACCAGACATTTCTAAAAGGGATTGTATACTAAGGCTTTCAACTGAAACCAAAGTGGTAGCTGTATTTATGACTTTATGTAAATTCCTTGAATACCCTGAAGGAAGAATCTGATGCAATATTTGGTCTGCAGCCAAGCCCTTCGGCAACATTCTATTCCACCATCATCTATCAACATGTAAGCAAAGAAAGTAAATGTCTTTTAAGCTTATTATCAACAAAAGCGTCCTCATCGAATGCATTAGCAACAATAAAAGCAAAGTACGCTCAGACCGAAGGCACAGAGCCCATCTGTGGCCTCTGGAAGCTCTTTCATGAATCAATTCACGATCTCCTTACTATGGAGCATCCAATTAACTGTAAATAAACCTTTGGAGGTGCTTAAAATTGTTTCTTCCCCCAAGAAATGACAGGAATAGTTTCCTGATTCTAATCATAACTGACTCTTACCTTTTACTACAAAAGGCTTGACCATAGTGAAAAGGTTTAATTTTTATGTTTCAATGGTCACAAAGTCAAAAACATGGATTTATCTAAAATGGCAAAGATAGCTATAAATTCTATTACCAGTGACAGCAAATTCCTTTCAAGTACCTCAGGCTGAATGTAACTTTATTGCTACTTCTAGTAGAAACTTACAGGCAATTTCCATTTTACAGTCATCACAAGTTAAACTCACAATCATAAGCAGCAGTCATTCCAGACTGGTGCATAATTTAAAGAAAGAAATGTAGTGTGCGCATTGTGCTCTCCACCTGCACTTACCTCTGAGTCCTCATTGCTTAATCTTCTGCCAGCACCAGCCAATCAATATGTCTGTCTTGTCAGGGTCAGAGTGACAAGGTGCTTGCTGTGGTAATTTTTATGTCACACTCACTGGTATCTCCTCATAGTGTTTTTACATCTCTGTGGTAGAGAAACTGTCAGTATCGAAATGCAGCTGAAGTCGATAGTTTGCACGGAAACATTTATAAATGAGAAGTCACTAATTGGACCCTTTTCTACTACAGCAGGTGCTTCAATGGCATAACGTTCATTCTTTTCCAGTAGATCTCAAACTTTTAAAACATTTATACTTGTCTTTAGAACTCAGATTAATAATAAAACTAGTATTATGTTTTATAGAATGGAAATGTCATACACATGATAAAAGCATTTATAAATTCACTTATAAGAGCATTCACATAGAGATTAGATGCAGTATAATTCTTTATATAACAGTATCAGCAGAGTAAATATCCTAACATAAAGTTCAGAGTGTGTGAATATTTCAGCAAATTCATGATTATGTCACTATCACTACACTAGGAAAATCTCATCTACACACTTAATTTTTGAAAAAAGTGTTTTTGTATGTCATGTCACTGGTTTACCTCAACATGGGAAAAACTTGGTAACATTCTCATACTACATGCAAGGTTGGTAATCACAGAATAGTGTATTTAAGTTTTATTCAGGATCACAGTGGCACCTCAGTTCATAAATTTCATTTGTTCCTTAATTCTGGAGAAGAAGGCTGTGGCTCTGATGGTCACTAGATATGGAGTATGCCAATGGAAGGAAAATTTTGTGAAATGCTTCTGCTCACAAAAAAGTTCTAGAACAGAAGCTCTCATGAACCGAGATATTACTGCACTTTCCTATTAAAAGTAAAACCAATAGTACCTCGTAGGTTAGTAAGTATCAGAAATGGGATGCTGAACCCAGAAACGAGTACCTGGCAGTATTTTACACTCAGGAGAGCTGTAGGTGGAAGAAGGTCTTGCTGAGTCAATTGCGTGCCTTATGTGTTTATATTTGTCCACTATGCCTCATAAATAAAAGAAGCAACAGTCAGTTAAGACTCTAGGTGACTTAAGAAATCATAGGCTTACTGTAAGTTACAAAGACATGGAAATATTAAATGTAAAATCTAATTAATTTTTACACGTGTGCATCCCGGTGTATCTATCACCCGTGGTACAGAACGTATCCAGCACTCCTGGAGGGATCCTTTCTCCCCTCTACTCAATTTCAGCTGCTTGGTGACCATTCCTCACTGACACTATTATAGCGCAGCTTTGGCTGTTCTTGCATTGATATAAATGGAATCGTGTATTCTCCATGTTTTTGTGTCTTGCTTCTTTCAGTCCAAATGATTCCCTGATTTGTCTGTATCAGAAATTTTCTCATTATCGTCGTTTGCAACATTTCGGCATATGATTTTATGATGTGTTTGTTCGCTCTTTGCTGATTGGTATTTGTGTCTGAGTCGTCTTTCCCACTCCCGGGCCAAGGTGCTCGGCACCCACTACTGAAACGAGAAGAGGGTCATTTGTTACCACAGATAAAGCTACAATGACCATAAAAAAACCAAAGCATTGAGTTTCATAAAATAAATATTTCTCCAGCTGTTAAATCTCTTCTGATCTTCTTGTGCCTCTAGGTGATAAGCTAATCTTTCATTGCACTACCTAGAATATTTTTCAAATTCAGAGCGGAGATACGTGATGCCCCTTACTTGGGTACAAACCTCGGCTCAATTGCCACAACACAAGGCTTTAGGCAAATGTGTAAATCTCTCTTTCCATGGCTTCTTAATCTGAAAAATAAGTCTATTCCAGTGGCTTGTACCCATCATATTGTATAATGGACTATTAAGTAAACATATGAAATCTATTTAAAACGGTGCTTGCTGATTAAAAAATGTTCCTTATTGCTATAATTATTTCCCATTTGTAAAGTTATCAATTTGAAATGCAGTTTTACATATTGTGTTTTAAATTTTTACTTTTCTTAGTCCCATTTTCTGTCACCACCATACTGAGTGGCAACTGTTGTTTTTTTGAATTACATTAAAGTTCGCTTGCTTCTTGAGTATTTATTTAATGCTTAATATGTACTGAAACTCCTACTGGATAAAATTACAGAAATTAATAATGAAGGTTTCTATGTTAAGCAGCTCATAATGGGGATCAATAAAGGAAGTGAAAATTTCAGCTCTGGTTGTGTTTATTGGGGCCCCAACTGTAAGACTCATGAAAGTCTGTAAGTTTGAACAGTTTATCAAATAACTACATAAATATAAAAAGTAACATTTTAAAAAATCAGAGCTTATTTTATTAGAGAAATGCCTGTTACCAATAAATTGTCAAGTTAATGTATAATTTATTTGGTGTTTAATACTTTATTCTTAATAATGTGCAATATTTCTCATTAAAATATCAAAAATATGTCTACCATATGTTTTTATAGTAATTTATTTGTAGACATTAAAGAGATTTTAGGTTATAGCTCTACTATCAAAACTATGTAAAAATCTGCTATTTTTCATACACATCTTGAAATTTATATAGTTTTTATATATAGATTTCTTCCAGCTATGTTTTGCGTTATTTTCTTTACTATGTATATATAGTTGCTATGTCAGTATTCTTTTCCGGGCTCTGATGTAAATTATCTCAAAACCCAGTCCTCTCAGATCACTTGTGGCTGCCGTCTGTGATTTTTATGTAGTATATTTGATTCTCCTCCACTGACAGAAAACACAATATACCCCACAGCTGCCCATCAGGCCAAAACTTAATACCATAGCTTTGGGTTCCACTTAACTTATATTTTCTGTGAAGTAGCCAAACCACAAACCGCAGGGGTGAACCTGGGGGATCATTCTCACGGACTTTAATAAAGACATTGCTCCCCAGGTTCTCTGTCCATTTTTTACTCTCCCATCAATCCCCAGTTACACTTATGATCCCTCCGGGAACAGTCATTAGTGAATTCTTTTGCTTCACACGTTTTGGTGTTACTTCCTTATTGCGTGTCATCTCACTGAAACAGCCACCCAAGCCCCACTTTATCCTAGATCACAGTTCTCTTAGAGAGTTCCTATATCAGCTTATGGCTACTACATAAAGAAAACCCTAAAGACCATTTAGAAAGAAATGATTTATTGTGGCATATATATTACGCCTGGAAAATTTAGAAAAATTCCTACCTTTAAAGGAATGCATTAGAAGCAGTTGTTATTTCTGATTAATGTATCTCCTTATAGCCTTAGATAGTTTAAGACTTGGTCACTAAACAGAGCTTCAGGGAAAGTAAATGGTATTCCTTTGGCTGGTGATAAATGCTTTCTGCAAAGCATCGAATAATAAATTTTAACTCTGATGGCAATATCTATCTTGCAACCACTCCATTCTGTCACAGGGTGAAAGCAGCAATCGACACCAGGAACAGTGAAAGACAAAACCTTATTAACAAAAATAGACGTAATGGTGGATTTGGTCAGAGGATCACAGATTTCCAGCCCACCACTTTTATACATGGACTAGGCCAGGGAATGCTGACTGAATGTCTGCCCCAGTCATACCATGGCTTGTGACTTTTAAAGGCACACAAGCTGTGCTTGCAGTTCTAATGTATAAGAATGCGACTTTCCCAGCAAGCTTGCAACCACAAAATAATCTTACACTGGCCTTTCGATGCTGAGAGGCAGACAAAGGAATATTCCATTTGTTGTTTGAATTTTCTCATCTGCGAGGAATTAATCTTCCATTTTTACAACTATGTATATTTTCTAGCTTATTTTAATATTTTTAAATAA
Organism: Dinomys branickii; assembly: GCA_004027595.1. Classification (NCBI taxonomy): domain Eukaryota; kingdom Metazoa; phylum Chordata; class Mammalia; order Rodentia; family Dinomyidae; genus Dinomys; species Dinomys branickii. The sequence goes on along the minus strand of PVLD010006122.1, from coordinate 4,501 downwards.
ATGTTTTGTGGGAACTTTTTCTACACTACAGAAATGAACTACTCTCTGTGGTAATAATTTATCTTCTGAAACATCAAATATTTGCTTTTGTGATTTCTAGCAAGGAGTACTTTACTTCTAATGGGATATAATAATCAAGTAAATCAAAAGGTTTTCCTTGCGCTAAGCAAGGTATCTTTTCATTTTGCTGTGGTATAAATGGTGTAAGTACTAGGACTTTCTTGCTTTCTGTTGTGCCCATTTATTGGCTGAGCATTTATGTGCTCATGCTGCACGCATTTCATTCATGACCTCTTAGTATAGTTCCCACCTGCATGAATTTCTCTAAATGATTTGCATAGCAGTGTTCACTTCTTTTGATTTTCTGTACAATCAATGGCAGAATTTACTAGAGAGTATTAAAATTAAAACACAATTCTTGAAAGAAATGAAGTAAACCTGTCACGTATTTTGAACACTAATCTTTTGAATACTAACTCTTCCTTTCCAAGAATATCATACATTTCTTTTTCCTCAAATTTCCCCTTGTCTCTCTATAGCTCTTGACTATTTCTTTTTACTATTGCTGCTAGGATTTTTATCTGTATTCCTTCTTGGATGGAGTTTTATTTCATAGGTTTTAACTGTAGGAATATATACACATATACACATACTTAATTTCTTCTTTTGCCCAATCAGCCTTCATTGCTACTTTTTAGATATGCATTAATGATCACTTTCATCACACAGAATTTGTACCTGTACATTGTGTAACTCATTTCATTTTCCCAATTCCCCCATACTCTCTTCCACCTCCTCCTGTTCCCATTATGTACTAACTTCTGTACACTAAGAGTTTATCCATTAGATCTTTATCATTGCCCAGTTTTCTGCTTTTCTTGCTTATTTTAGGTTTTCCAGCTTTAGCCAGTTATCTATCTCATTTCACAGATTTGGAAAATTTTCTTCAAAGATTTTTGTGGATACATGTTTTACAACATTCCTTTCTTTCTCTAGCCTTTGTTTAGCACCTCTAATTCTTAGGGTTTTTCCTTTTTCTTTCAGACTCACTTAGAATCTCTTGGATCATTTTTTGGTTGTGTCTTCTTGATTTTTGAATATCCCTGACTGAATGACTTCTCTAATTTTCATCAAGTCCTTGGCTTTAGACATGAATCAGCACTCAGCCTTACCTCTGCTGTGTGAGGAGTTGCTAATTATCATTGGGTACTTAAATTTGGGGAGGGATGATTTTGTTTTGAGCTCTTTATATATTCTAGCTATTAGTCCTTCATCTGCATAACAACTGAAGAAAACTTTTCCCACTATCTGTGTTCTCTCTTCATTGTGTTCATGATTTCTTTTTGCTATGCAGAACTTTTTAATAAGATGAGATCCCATTGGTTGATTCCTTGTAAAACTTCTGTGTGACTATGGTTTTATTCATAAAGTCTTTGCCTACACCTATGTGTTCAAGAATTCCACCTATTCTCTCTTCTAGTAGATTTAGGGTTTCTGTTTTAGCATTTATATATTTGATCCATTTCTATTTTTCTTCCATGTATGATGATAAACACGGGTGTAGTTTTGGTCTTTAGGATATAATTATAGCCTGTTTAGCCAGCACCATTTATTAAATAGGCTTTCTTTCAGTGAATACATTTGGCCCTTTTGTGGAAGATAAGGTGGGTGCTTCAGTATGTTTGGAGTTGCTTCTGCATCTTCTAAACTGTTCTACTGGTCCTGGGATCTTTCTTTTCTTTTCTTCCTTTTCTTTTCTTTCTTTTCTTTCTTCTTTTCTTTCTTTCTTTCTTTCTTTCTTTCTTTTTCTTTCTTTCTTTCTTTCTTTCTTTCTTTCTTTCTTTCTTTCTTTCTTTCTTTCTTTCTTTCTTTCTTTTCTTCCTTCCTTCCTTCCTTCCTTCCTTCCTTCCTTTCTTTCTATGCCATGATGTTTTTATTATGGTATCTTTGTAATGTAATTTCAAATTAGGGATTGTGATGTCTCCTGACTTACCTTTGTTGCCTGGATATATATGTGATTGATTTCTTTGCCTGTTTTCAAAACTTTTTTTGAAGTCAAAAAATGAAGTTGTATTCAAACATGATTCATTTAGACCTCAAGATTATTTACTGGGGATTCTCTCTAAAACAAACAATTTGGCTTTCCTTACTCCATTTCCATGTTAACATTACTTGTTTTTAAATATATTTAGAGTTATGAACTAAACACTGTTCCGTTCAAATTTATATACTGATCTTCTAACTCCTGACACCGTAGAATGTGACTGCATTTGCACATAGGTCCTTTACAAAGCTAATCAAGTAACAATTAGGTTGTTCAGGTGGGCTGAATCCCATCCAACTGATGTCAGTGAAAGACACCTGGAAGGTGTGCACAAATAGTAAAGACCAGGTGAGGACACTATCAGAAAGTCTTTTGCAAGCCGAAGTGAAGGACTCAGAGAAACCTTCCCTAGCAGAAGCCTTGTTCTCATGCCTCTTATGCGAAAATAAATTTGACTTGCTTAAGTCACACAGACTGCTGTGTGTAATAATGGCTCTAGAAAACCAATAAGAGTAGTTATATTTCTTAGTTAAAGATTTTTAAATTAATTAAGAAATAAATACAGTTTCTGAAAATCAAGATATATTAAAATATTTCCTATATAGTAATCTTTTGGATCTATGCTGTTCAAAAGGATATAAATTTATTCTTTTAAAGAGGCACAAACATAATTACAAAACACTAGTTAATATTTAATAACTACTCAACATCTTAATTTTTGAAATAAACAAGGTACTTGGTATACCTGAACACAAGCTGAGGCAATGTGTCTTTCTGAGGCAATGTATTTTTTTTCATAATGCAAAGTACAGATAGATTTCTGAGGGATTTGCTAAGATTCCTCTTCATGGAAACCTGAATTCTTTTTCACAGTCTTAAGAATAAGGATCAGTGAAGTCACTTTGTTACACCTGACCCCAAAGCCTCTTGGCAGTATCAGGGAGCATGAAGGGTAACAGAACAGTGAAGGATGTGGGTTAGTTTGTGTGTGAATCCATCTCAGGTCTCTGTCACTGTTCTGTCGACTACCCTGAGAGAAACAGGTGTCTCACCTCTCATTTTTTCCTACTCAAAGCAAACTGCATTTGTGGAGTCATAAAAAGTGCTATGAATGTTCATAACAAAGTGAGCTCTGCCGTTTGTCAGCCACTGTGTCCATGAATAGGTATGACTGCAATAAATGAAAAACATAAAAACATCTATTGGTGTGGAGGTAGCTAAAGGAAACACAGACACTGTAAAGGGGGAGAGGTAGGCACAGCATCTTACCAGCTACTCATTGAGCTGACAAACCTTGTCTTTGTGAACTTTTCTTGTACAAAACTTCATGAACCTTTCATGTGTTTACTAAGTGACAAAGAGAAAAAAATTAGCACATGAAAATTGTCTTCAACTTTTTAAACCTCATAATTTATGTTTTAATGCCCCTTCTGTACCTGCCTTCTGTATTTCATAATGTACTCCCTTCTGTACTGCATGATAAAATTTTATAATTTTCCAGTACTATAATTTTCTGGTATTAAAACTGTGGAAAAATTTCTTGCATTGCTGCCATTGTTAGGAATTCTATGAAATTACAATTTATATTAAAAGAAATTCTCAGAACACACAATAACATTTTGAAATAATACTGTGAATATCTTTTATAAAGTCTTACATTTTAAAAACATAAATGTATCTAGAGGGTGGTGTAATGAATTTTATACATTGAAATCAAATTATCTGTCATTTATCTAGAAAATGTTGAGAACTATAGTTCTCTCTTTTGATCTCTATATTAAGCTGTTGCCTTGTCAGAAGAACCCAGATAGAGAAAAATAAATGTAAAAGGTCTTTACTAAAATTTTGGTATTCTCATAAAAGAAAAAACATATCACGTTTAAGCTTGGGTGTCTGGTCTATTATATTTAACATTGTTGTCTCCAGGTACATCAATTTTGTTACAAATATCTTACATGTACCCTTTTTATGGCAGAACACTTCTCTATTTTATATAAATACCACCCTTTATTCATATGATAGACACACAGGCTCCTTCCAGGGTTTAGTCTCTAAATAGCAAGTAGGGAGATAAATATTTTGCAAACGGGAAGGGGACCAACAGACAGCTCGAACCCTCCCGCACCCCGACCCGGCGCAGCTCTCCGGCGACTCCCGACAGAGATCGGCTCTCTGGCGGCGGCAACGCCCAGCGGTCTCACGTTTCGTGCGCATCGGGCGAGCCGCGCAGAAAGCCCCAAAGGATAGACTGGCACCTTGGAACCCTCATGCCTGCAGGAACTCCAATAACTGGTGAGATATCGGCGCTCGCGACCAGATCACCGAGTGGGGGAGGAGATCCATCCCTATACCTGCAGGGAACCCTGGGAGGGTGGGGGAGCAGTCTTACACACCTCACCCAGGTCACTAGGTAGGGAGTATCTAACCAATATCTGTACAGCCTTTTAAGCGGAACTC
>PVLD010006121.1:0-103965 GCA_004027595.1 Dinomys branickii | reverse complement strand
GTAGGTAATGGCTGTTTAAATATTCATTTTCATCTGGAAATCATGCCATGTAATCCCAGCTTTTCTGGAGGCTGAGGCAAGAGGATTGCAAGTTCGAGGCCAGCCTGAGCAAATTAGTGAGACCCTGTCTTAATCAAAAGCATTTTGATGTACTGCAGTGCTAGAGCGCCCCGGTCTGATCTCCAAGACTGGGTTGTGTTAGGAAAGTGAAAATGAGGACGGAAAGACGGGAGCTTTGTAAGGATTGTGTAATTTTGCTTTCCATTTGGTATTTTTATATTGAACATGCCTTTCCCTTGTGAAGTGAACAGTACTCTGATAAAGTTTCCTGAAAACAACCACTTAGATGTAATTACCTTTCAATCAACATTATTTATTTTGCTTCCAGCAAAATTTTCTCATTCAGGTGATCTCATACTTGATAAAAAGAAAACAACACAAAATTTCTTCTCAGTTTTCCTTTTTCATTGTCAACACCATGGTAAATTTTTTCCTACAGACTCAGAAAGTTCACTTCATGTCCTTCATTCTCAAGAGCCAAGGACAGTTTCACTTCTGGAAAAGTCTTGGAGATGTTGATGTACATGAGATAAAATTTCCATCTGTTAGAACTTGCAAAAGACTGCACAAAAGTCTTAATATTAATATTCTTAGGACTCATTTGAGCAAAACCTGTGCTTCCTGAAGCGTTCCAGAGTGGACAGGTGACTTAAAATTCCGATTGACAGCTATCTCCATACTTATTTCACTTCAGTCACACAAATGTAATATATTTTCCTGTCTCCTGACTTCTCTGTGACTTTTCATAAGTCCATGTTGTGTTACTCATTACTGTCTGTGGTTTAAATGCCCGTATCCTTTACTTTAGAGAGCCTTGCACAATCCACACTTCGATTTAAATATTCAGATAAAAGAGAATTCTTCCATTTGGAAAGACAGACAAGTTTCCATCTTTGTGGGTGATATTGTCTCTTTATTATGCCTCCTATAGCACCTCTTCCACAACTTTTTCGAAGATATGTGCATGAATTTGTTCTGGTAGTTGATCTGCCAAATATTCACCTTTTTGTCCATGGAACCACATACTGTATTTTGTCCCTCTGAAGCATAGTCCCCTTATCTTTAAATTGCTGGACTCTGTTGTAAGGTAAAAAATTATGTTCTTGTGAAAATGACGGTATTTTTTAAAGTTGCGTTTTAAGTCTATACTAACAATTTTACTTGATTCTTGCTCTAAGAAGGCAACTTTAAAATTCAATGCATTATAAAATCAGCCAGAACATTTACCTGTAAGAAGTTCAAAGCTAAGATTTCTTGCAGAAAATCTGTGGAGCAGATGCCATCGGCTTGGTAAATGATCCTCAGGGTGATGCTTCATGAACAAAAGTGACATCTGTCTATCTGGCCTCTAACTAGGTGCAACAGCAGAGTTTTGCAGGAGTTTGAGTGGATATTTTCAGCAGGTATTAAATTACGAGCTTCTTTTGCACACTTACAAATACAGAAAACAAATAAAATATAGAAAAAGTCTAGAATAACCAGTGTGTGTTCTCTTGTCTTGCCTCAGTTGCACCTTGAAGTTGTAACAATCAAAAACAAGGACATTTTTCCTTCTGTTATTACTGTAGAATCATTTTGTATGTATTTTTATCACTTTTTTTTTTTTTTGGCAGTACTGGGGATCGAACTCAGGACCCTGCGCTTGCTAGGCAGATGCTTATTCCACTGAGCTATATCCCCAGCCCCCTATGTATTTTTGATATAGGTATATAAATATAAATAAAATAAATGTTTTGTTTAAAAATTCAGCCAAGGTTAATATATAGAAAAAAAAGTAATATGTTCCATGGAAAGGTTTTTGGGTTCCATCTAAAAGTAGCTAGCATACATTAAAGCTAAATTCGCATGACTGAGATTAAATGCTGTTAGATAAAGCACTGATTTATAGTAATCAAATATTTAGCAGAGAGTAAATTTTTTATCATTTTCATTAGCCATGTAATTTTTTTCCAATCTAAATTATGTAGATAATTTATAGAGTCCAATATGCTCCAAATGTGAGAACAAAGAAAATCAGCTCATAAATTTTGTAATATACCCTTTGTGATATTTCATACGTTTGCATATTTTTAAAAACGATGATAATTGAAAGAAACAATCTCTTCTTCAAATTTACACATAGTTGGTACTTACACCCTACAAATGCATAAACACTCACTGGAGAACAACTTGTGTTGAACACATGCAATTTAGAATTGAGCTAATATTAACTCAATAAATATTTATTAAATTCTATCCTTTTGGACATCAAAAGACTTCTCAATTACTGAATTATCCACTCATATTCATGTCTCATGTAGCTCTTACCAAAGCATTCTAGTATTGTTATTTTGCACATAACTAAGAGACAGGAAGAAATGTAAATCCAGATCTGGCTGAAGGACAAAGTTCAAAGTTCTAATATTAGAGAGGCTTTGTCTTGGTGCAATTCAGAAAACAATGTCTTGACTTATGAACAGTGTTCTTGTGAATCAAAAACTACATGAAATGTGGAGAAATCACCACAGAGGAATGAAGGAATGAAGCAAGGAAAGAAGAGAGGAGGCAAGGTAAGGGACTTCAGTGAAAGTGAAAGTTACTGCGTGATACTCAGAAGGCAAGCAAATAAAGTTTAAAAATGGAGATTGCTGGATAAGTTAAAGAAAAAAATTGATGAGAATGTGATGAGATGAGTTTGCATCCCTTCGTCAGTCATCCAGGAGCTTTCAGTTTGATGGAAAATTTGTAATTGTAATCGCAACAGATTATAAAGGGGAAATGCTTAGATCACAAAAGTAATATCCACAGTTCAGAGATATTTTTCTTTATATCTGATGTTACAATTTAGCATAATAATACCAGGGATTTGAGCATGTAATTTCAGTGAATAAAGAATGTTATTGTTCCGATTAAAGTTTAAAAACCTGTTACCATGTTGCAAAGATTCAAATAAATTTAAGACCCCTAGAAAATAGTTAGAAATGCAAAATAATACAGAAAGCATAATTCTAGGACAATCTGTTTTAAAAATGTATTTCATGGGAAGTTAGTGCCCTGCAATGCTGCTAGGTATTGTTTAAAAAGGGGGTGATGGCCTGTGTTTTGAACATACAAATTGCCTTATGCTGCTGTATGGTTTCCTAAATGTGTTTGGCTGTTACACCACTTTGGTTGACTGACACCAGAAGACATACAGACACACACTGGGGAATAGTAGTCTTTCATTTCTCTGTTGGGGGTGGAACTCAGAGCCTTCACTGTGAGCTGCAGCTCCAACCCTTCTTCATTTGTGCTTTGAGACAGTGTCCCTAAGTCTTTAGGTTGCCCAGGCTGGGGTGAAACTTCAGATCTTCCTCTGCCAGCCTTGCAGAAGGCTGCAATTACAGGGATGTGACAAATGTTGTTCTAAAGGATGAACAGGATGAAAATAAGCTGGGAACCAGTAAAGTACATCATGATAGAAAAGCATCCAGATAAACGAAGGAAATTACCATTTGAGAACTGAGCTCAATTCATTAGCATTAAATAAATAAATATTATTCCTGAAAACTCTATTTAAAGAACTATTGCTGGGATAGCTGACTTTCCCAAGAGACATTTAAATGGGAATCAAAGATAATTATTAAAAGCATACAATGTGACAAGAAATATTAAAGAGCATTGGTTATTCCTATTAAGTATGTAAAAAATTAAATTATGACTAACAAATTAACATAAACAAAACTAAATGGGTAAATGAATAAAAGGAACTGAACACAGATATAGTTAGATTTTATTTTGAAATATACATGAGTATTTACAAATAAACTTAGGTTGTAACACTGTTGTAGATAACTAACTATAACTAAGGTTATGACACTTCAGCTATGTTATAAAACTTTTACTTGTAATTGATTCTTATAAATTTATTTTTTGTTTCATACTTTTTCCTTATGGTGCCAAGTTTATTTCTGTTATACAATTCTAGATTTTTAGTGTGTATTAGCTCCTAAGTGAAGCTCATGTGGTTAATTCTGGAAATTACATCACTGTGCACATTGTACTTCAAAAAACATTTTAGAAAAAGTAAAACTAGAAGAGTTTCTGAAATTAAGCGAATGCATAGTAGTTTGTTTGGTTGTTTTTGTAAATAAACCTTATGACTAGCATGGACACTCAAAGACTAGAATAAAATACATTTACCTTCTTCCAGAAGTCTGTGGTATCTCCTTCCCTTTATCAAGCATCCAAGGTTTCTTCCAGTTCAGTTTGTTCTAGAAGGGGAATAAAATAGAGGCTAAGAAACCTACAGCCATTATCTATACATATGGTCAAATCTGTGACCTTTTAATTGTTTTGTTCCATTCAAAGCTAGTCCAAAAGGTATGTGGAAATTTCAGATTCCAAAAGGCCATGACCATTTATGAGCTTTCAGTGTGAAGATACTTAACATTAGTTCCAGTAGTTTAAGAACCCAACACCAAGATGTCTAAAAATCTGCATATTCATTCAGTGTTCTTTTAATTAGAGCCAGGTAGAACCCAACAACTGGCCTGGGTTTTCAAAAGAAATATTCATGAGGCTTTCAAATGTCTAATGATACGTAACCTGAATCCAATCAGATGATACAACAAATGAGCCCAACTGGAGGGATAGTTTCTATAATATTGGCCTCTAGTATTTGCACATGCAAACATCATGACACAAATAGTCTCATGAATAAAACTATTTCAGATTAAGAGAGACATGAAGTAAATGATAACTAAAAGTAATATATGATCCTAATCCAAATCTTGTACAAGAGGAATAAATACCATGAAGCACATTGTTGAAAACATAGCGAAAGTGAAACATGGATTATAACATAAGTGGATATTCTGGTATGGGAATCAAACTCAGGAGCTTGCACTTGCCAGGCAGGCGTTCCACTGAGCTATGTCCTGCCACCACTGGCCATGAAACATGGATTGCTCATGAAAGTGTTCCATCTATGATGTTGTAATCTGTGTCCTTCAGGTCCAAAGGTTGAGGTAGAGGTGACAGTATGCTTGATAGGCAAGGAGAATACTAAACAGACATCAATCCCTATTAAAGGACTTGGTAGAGAAAACGTCAAAACCCGATGCAGACTCTACTGCAAAACCTTATGCAATTCACAGAGGAGTCTTAGAGCATGTTTACCCATGCAGGTTGTGCATGACACACACTGGCAAAATGCAACATCTAGGAGCAAACAGTCAATGCGTGTGCACAGCCCCAGGAAGCATATGACCTCACCCAATGCCACTCTTTCCAGCTGAGCGACCCCCTAAACTAGCCTGCCTGCCAACTGAACAGCCGTGGTAGTGAAGGCGCCCTCCGTTAACAAGGGTTCTCTAGGATGTACCTCCATGCCCAGCATTTCTTGCATTCAATTCTTACATTGGAACTGTGTGAAAGAATATCTGGTTAAAAATACGCACAAAGACATGATTCAGGGGACATTTGAAATTAGGTTAGAGAAAAAGTGTAAAGTAACAATAGTAAACTAAAAGGCAAGTGTCGTTTTCAGGCTTCCTCAAAACAAGTAAGATCTGAAAGTTTCTTCAAGGTGTTGGGTTCTGTGATTTCATTTCTAAGTAAAGAAAACTTTATAAAGGAGAAAAATCATTGAAGAAAAAGCTTCACTGTAGTCTATCCATTTCAATAAATGATTACGTATTAATGCAAGACACTATAATATTTTGTAATAAAAGTAAATAAATTCTTCAAGAAATTAAAACCTTGGCAGACAAATATATCTAATGAGTGGACTATAAAACCGTAAATAATAAAATCACAAAAGGCTCAGAAAGGGAAGAGTGCGCCTCATGAAGTATATCTGGGAAAGGCAGCCTTGAAATGATGACTGTGAGGGAAAAAAGGTCTAATTTTACATACTGGCATGCAAAGCAGCAGGTACCATAGAACACATTTTGCACACAAAGTTAAAACAAGTGAAAAAGAAAACTTCCAATTTTATTTGGCTACAAATTCAAATTACTTACCTAATAAATATCTAAGAAATGAATTTATATCTAAAGAAAAACCTTAGGTTAAATTTTATTTTTTACCGCATTTTATTAACAGACATTTCCCATCCATGATGATCATCTTCATCCTAGGCATGTACCTGTACATACGCTTTAAATCATTTTCCCCACGCCTATCCCCTCCCTCAGCTCTTCTTCCCCTCCCATTAAAAAAGTTTTGTTTCCACTTTTCCCTTCTGTTCTCTTGTTCACTCCCTTTTTAATTCCCATTTTAATCCTTTTCCCCTTCTCTTTCTCTTCTCCCCTCTCTTGTTCCCCTACAGAAGTAAATCAAACACACAAACCTAAATATCATGTTGTTTCCCTTGTATGAGAGAAGCCCAAAGGGTAAATAAGGAACAAAACTGAGGATAGATTTTGGGAAGTAGCAGTTTAAATATCATATATTCTTCAAGTACTTTGAATGTAGAGAATGAAATGTAAGTTATTTTGCCAATGTACAGGAATAAATATAATATTTATATAGAAATTTTGTGCCTAATAATGTAAAACCTAAAAAAAGAATTGCTGTCAGTCAAGACAACGGATCTAAGTAAAGCTCCTTTCGCACAAATAATGTCAAGCGTAGAAAGGCAGTCTTTTCTGGAAGGGAGGTAACATTGTGTTTCCCATGAATGCTTTGCATTTTCACTGTCCTTACAAAAATTTCTCTTGTGGGACTATATCAGGGCAGTGTTAACAGTAGCAGGAACTGCATATACACAGACGATTGCTAATAGGTTCTGTCTTAGTCAATCAAAATCCAGAAGAATTTGATTTCTTGATGTCATGTAAGTTTTTCATTTCAACTATAAAGGAAATTAAGTGATCTTTCCCTACCATTTCCTCCTGGGTGCAGGATGCTAGAATATTTGTGTTTGATAAAATACTTTTTATCTTTCAAAAGGGTGTAGTATCTAATTTATCAAATGATATATATTGTGATTCTCAGTTTAAGCATCTATCGAAGAATGAACACTTTGAAATAAAATGATTGCAAAAGAGAAAAACAGAAAACTGGTCCAAAGAGGAAAAATATTGGGAAAAAAGATTTATTCCTGGTAAATACATTACTCAGCTGATTACTTCTTGATATAAACATCCTTGCACCTTATTTTTTCATTGTAGTTTATATCTTTAATATAAAATTCAGTTGGAGGTTATAGTAATTGATTTTCTTTTACTAGGTTCATAATCAAACACTGACAATTTTGGTTACAGAGGAGGTCATAGAAAATACTTGATCATTGCATTCAAGGATCTCTCTAACAAAATATAGCTGGTCTTCAAGATCATTAAATAGTCAGTGTTCAGTGGCAACAACCAGTAGCTTGAAATATATAAACTAATGAAACATCTTGACATCATTTTTATTTGATCCAAGAGTGCATTTATATAACAGCTTCACTGAAGTTAAATAATAACAAGCAAAAAGCCATAGGACTCATGTTCCTTGTATTTTCCCTTTTATTTCTAAATTACCTTGTCCATACAGTGTACCTGGGAGGGGGAGCATGTCTGTGTGTGTGTGTGTGTGTGTGTGTGTGTGTGTGTGTGTGTGTGTGTTTAGTACTTGGCGTGAGGCTCTGTATTTGAAAACAATCCAAATTATATTGTTCAAACCCCTTGGTAGACATTGTACCTGTGCACAGGGGAATAAGACTCTTAACCAGCATTTTCTTCTGCTGACATACAATGAAACAGTATTAAACATAACTCTATCCCCAATCAACCATATATATGAACTAAAGTTCAGGAAGAAATTTGAAAATGAAATACTGAATTCCTATTAACTGACATCCTTCATTTCAAAGTAGCTAAATCCTTTAATGGATCACATTTTTATTTATTTAAAAAATTTGGTTTCTCGGTTGTTCTTAATGAGCAGCAGTGAACAAGGAAAAGGCATATTTTCATTTCTTAGATAAGATCATGTAAAGTTGTAATTGTTAGCAAAGCATGATCTCATTAATACATTTTATAAATATAGATCAAACTCCTACCTGTGAAAAAGACTGTGCCCTGCCATATGAATGAAAGACAAGTTTGATGTACCTCTGAAAACCCACTCGGCATAATGGATCTAATAAATGGATCTAAATAATAATAATCTAATAAATGGATCTAAAACGGAAATCACGGAGTGCAAGAGGATAATGTTTAGTGGAAAGAGGAGCGGGAATACTTGTATATGGCAGACATCCTCTCTGCTTCCTCCGTGTTAATTTAATTGCCAGACCCAGGAGATCAGGACTACCATCGCTCCAGTTGTATAGGGAATAAAATTGTGGCTTAGAAATATTACAATATTTCCTCAAGTTTACACAGTTACTCTGTCGCAGAACCAGGATCAACCTCTAAGTCCTGTGAGGTACACATATGTTCTTATTGCGGGGATTCACTCACTGTGCTCAGTGAGTGAGAGGAGTGCAGTGATACAGAGCTTTTAAGGAGCATCCCAAGGAGGACTAGAGGGGTTCACTCAGCTGCTTGGAAACGAAATGGAGATAAGAATGCACGCCACTCTCTGAAGTGTGCCAGAAGGAACCTAGAGCACAGAATGGGAACAAAAAAAGATTCCAATGAGTCAATTCTGGAAAGTTAGATGCTCTGATGTCATTAATGCAAAAAAGACCACAAAAGAAAAGCAAGATCTGGAAATTGGCTTTGGTTTTACTCTATGAAGTTTAAGGATTAAATGTAGCACACATGAAGTTATGAAGGTCTTTGTTAAATAAAGTTCTTCATTCCTAAGAATATCTGAAACTGAATTGCCCAATGACATTGGTGGGAAAATGAAATAAATATATGGAGAAATAAATTGATTTACTTCTTATCTCCCTGGATTGACTGGCTAGCAAGGGAGAACTTCTAAAACTATAATACACTGTAAATATATGATCACTCTGCTTTTTACCAGCCTATTTTAAAAATTGGTATCATTTCAAACAAACCCTTCAGTGTCATTATTACTGAAAATGTAAATGTCAGAAATTATCACCAGATCTAAAGTTATTACCCTCTCTTAGGGCTTCATTAAGTAAATTTAAACTGAATAAAACTTTCTGTGATTAATAGCAACATTTATAGAATTTCTCAAGAAAGCATTCATGGTTTATTATTATTTATAGTGCAGTGAGCAAAAATTGCTTCTAGCTGTGCTTTGCGAGTTACAATATTATACTTGAATGCAAATAAAAAATACTATAAATTTAGCTTGCATAATATAATTTAACTAAGTAGGTAATATATTCAGCCACATTAGTTATTAACAGATGAAAAAATATAATGTTGATTTCATAGTTTAGAAGTATGTACTAGTCACCCAAATTGTCTTTTCCTTCAGTACATGATTAGAATTTTTCCAATTAAACATGCACGTGTTTAATTCCACTTACATAATGTTGTGCACATTTTTGTCTGCAACATTTAGTCTAGCACTAACAGCTGGAAACACTAGCCCGCCAAGATTAGCTAAGAACATCTTGCTCATAGTTTTGCAGGAATGTTATGAGCAGGACGAATAACACCCACTTCTTATGGAGGTTGTCAAATAAGAGCAATGCACATGAATCACACAGCCCCATGCCTACCCAATAGTGCGTTTAGTAAATGACCGTTGTGCTGGTTATAGAGACTGTTGTGATTATTGTATTTCTCATTATGCAAATAAATGCTCTTTGAGGACTAAGCCTGTCGCACATTTACTTGGTGTCCTCTACAGCACCGCCAGGGTTAGTCCCATGCTGCAGAAGGAATGAATACATGAATAAGGCCTTTTGAGAGGCTCGGCATCATCTAGGTTAGCAAACGAGTAAGTGCAAGTGAGTATTGCAGCTGGTTTGCAGTGATTCTTCAGCCCTGTCGTCATCAGGGTCAGTGCGCCAAGCTCCCTTGCTATTGACCATGATCCAGAGAACTCTCATACGTTAGCCAGTCTTTGGTTTGCTGGTTATGAGATTGTGATGTCTTCTTGGTTTTATGTGCCAGAATTTTTAAAGAAATGATCAATTATTTAGGTTGCTCCAAGCTCAATTTGATGATCTAACACCTCCCGAAGTACCTAATATTTTTATGTACTCAGATAATTTGAGCAGTGTATTTATTATGATTTCAGAAAAATAATTTAATCAGAGAACTGAGAAATGATTGCTTTTAGGCAGTCCTTGCACGTCTAAAAATAATCATATTTCTCATCTTATTTCCACATCTCCATGGATTTTTTTCTTTGTATTTTATTTTAAGGTTGATGAAATTTGGCATCACACCAAGGTAGTAATCATACTCCTAATTGGCTGCCATCTGGGAATAGTTCAGATAGTACAGTGCCTACCTACAGTCTGCAAATGTCCTCCAGAAGCTGCTTTGCTGTAAGCTTTCCCTCTTTAAGTGTGAATGCCACTTTAGAACCCACTACAATGATTTGGATGTCTATGAAGTGGAAGGTCAAGTATCAGAACTTTATACACCTGCAGTTTCACACGACTATGGCTAAATTACCCCGGGAGCCGCCTGGGAGACGAACCAGTACTTAGGAAACACAGGCCTACAGTAGGAAGACCTAAAGACAAGAAACAGAAGCCAGAATGGGTAGAAGGATGTGCTACCGTTCAAGCGAACCCTCTGCTGGTATAAAAATCATGAAGCTGGAACACTCCTCACTACTTCCGCTTTGATCAGCTTGCTTCCGGAGCAGATATAATGATCTGGATTGAGGGTGGTGCCCCTAGTGGAGGGCAATTTCCGGAAGAAATTTGTTGATTGCCCACCAGCTTCCTATCTAGAAGCTGGGAAAATAATTCCTTCCAATGCGAACAGAAATGGAAGGAGTGAAAGCTGCGCACTCTTCATCTAGATTCTGCTGTGTACAGGGGTAACTTTGATTTAGCTTCGAACATCCTGGTTAACCATATGTAGTTTAGAAAAATAGGCGAAGGCATATTGAAACCTTTCAGTACCATGGCTTTTCAGATTATTTAGCAAAGCTTGCACATACTTTTTTTTAAAAGACATTTTTTCATAACAAAAATCATAGGTTCTTTAGGTATTTCATGATTCTTAATTCCTCTTCTCAAATCATTCAGGTTTTAGTTATTTCAAAGTGGATGGGGCCAAAAAACAAAAAAGTGCCGGGTTTGGTGGAGCACTCCTGTGATCCCAGCACTCAGGAGGCTGAGGCAGGAGGATCCTTGTGAGTTTGAGACCAGCCTGGGATACAAAGTGAGCCCAAGGCCAGCCTGAACTGCATAGCGAGACCCTTTCTCAAAAGGACAAACACACACACACACACACACAAACACAAAAAACAAAGTGGATATGGCATTTTTAAGTTAAAATAGAATCCTTGGCTAAATATTTAATGGGAGCGTTGACACTTTTTAGAGGAAACTTGAGCTCTTGTGTGTGGTGCAGGAGTATCGGGAATTGAAACCCAGGCTTTTGTACTGAGTACATCTCCTACTCTTTGGGCCAGGGACATAGCTCAGTGGTGTAAGCGACTGCCAGGCAAGCATAAAGTCCTCAGTTCAATTCCCATTAAAAAAAAAAAATCCCAGCATTAATCTATGAAATGTATATTTTTTTCAGAAAAATTTGAGACAGGTCTTGCTAAATTGCCCTTGCTAGATTCAAATTTATGATCCTCCTGCCTCAGCATCCAGGGTGCTGGAATGAAGGTGTCTACATCACCCCTGGCTTGAGCTTTCTTATATTTACTCTTTAAACTTATTATTTTCAGGCCACAAAATAAGTCAGAATTTTAAATTTTCTTAGGACCAACACTTTCTTGTGTTCCAATGCGTCTTTCAGGAAGTAACAATGTACAGTACCTCCGAGTTATCCTAAAAGTGAGTGAGTTGCTACGTATCTACTGGTAGGAAGCAAAGATGATAGTAGTGGTGAAGTTCCAGGTAAATTGCACTTGCCGATATTTGGATAAATTTCTTCAACATTAATAAGCTCACAACATTTGGTAAATTCTATTTTTCATGGTAGTCAAAGCCATTACATAGCTTGAGCGAAGTGTTTGGAAGATCTTACCTTTCTGCCTCATGAATGTTGCTTCTCCTTTATCTGCTACTTCTAATGTCACAGAATGAGGGAAGGCAGTGAATGCATAGAAATGTATTAAGTAAGAACAGGAGGCAAGGAGACCATTTACATTAATGTGAGTTGTTTTAAACAGGCAGTTCAGTAAAATAGACTAATAAACCTAATTTGTATAATAAAATATACAGGAAATAGGACTATCTTTTTCTTGAATCTCCTTTGGTTGTTTCAGACCTATTATCTTTTAAATGAAACAGAATTATTGCCCTTTCATTACAGCCTAAAAAGCTTTAAAATTATAAACAATATTGCAGCTGACTGAGTCATTAGCCTAATGGGATATTCTTCAAAAGTCTATGAAGATTCACAATGAGGGGTTTCTATAACTGGAGTCCAAATGTTAAGTACAATGACAACTTAGATGCATGTGTTTTTTTCTCAAGAACTGGCTTAAAAAAATGGAACTCTTGCTTTGATTAAAAAGAGCATCACTATGGGTATGAAAAGTGATTGGAGAAATTTACATATCCTTCATCATGAGCTGGTTATGCTCCTTATTTTGACTCTTAACTCAAGGTCTCATTCTCTCCCAACCTCCCAAATACAGATTAATCGGATCTGTTTCTGCTCTCCCTTCATTAATGTTTTTAATTCTGACTCTGAGAAGTAATTTAGAAATCCACTGGATTTATCCTTTCAAATCATTGCTGTTTTTCATAATAGACTTAAGATGATAAATACCTAAAGCCATCTAGGACCGATACCACATATTAGCTTCCATTTTTCTTAATCTTGTTTGTCACAGATCCTGTCCAGATAAGTGTAACTAGAGTAAAAGTAAGCCGTACCACAGAAACTGCGACATAATATGTGATTCTGTCAGTGGACAGCTATGTGTAATGAAACAAACGGTTGGCTTTTCAGGTCCGATTCACACAAGTAAGATATTGCCCAGTGTCAAGCTTTTTTAAATATTTCTTTTTAAATAACAGCTTTGCTGAACTAAAATTTGCAAGCTACACAATTTATAAATCTAAAGTGTATGATTTAGTAGATTTTGGAATAGCTAACAGAATTGTGCAGCCATGACAGTCATCAATTTGGGTCACTTTTGCTGAAACAAAACACTCTCCCCTCTAACCCTTCCCAGTGCCTCTCTCCCTGAATCTAGACAGCCACTGAGCCGCCCTCTATGTTCAGAGATTTTTCCTGAGCTGGGATTAACATGTTTATTTGAAAATAGACCATACTCATAGCAATAGTAAAGACATTAATATACCCAAAGTAATGCAAATTCGGCCAAGTGAGTTCTCATCGCACGCTGGAGGAAATGCACAATGAAATAAAGCAAATGAGGAAAGAACTGATTATTTGTGCATTTTAAAATACCTTATTCGCTAATATAACAAAGTATGTGAAAATTTTACAGCACACCTTAAACCAGTGAGTTTTTTAAGTTATTTATCTTATATGGCATAGAACAAAGTTTGCTAATTAAGAAATATACATTTCCAATTAAAATTAAAAATACCTTCACTGGGCGTGGTGGTGCACCCCTGCAATTCCAGCACTCAGGAGACTGAACATGAGGATGACTTTGGGGCCAGGCTGGGCTACACACTGAGTTCAAAGCCAGCCTAAAATACATAGCAAGACTATCTCAGAAAAAAAAGTAATTTTTATCCATATATTTTAAATTTTCTTCTCTTTCCCCTGATTTCTCTGGGTAATCAGCTGTTGTGTCATGGCTTAAATTTGCAACATATATGCTTGTTTCGCTAACTCATAGATCATTTCTTTGAGTGGAGAAATAGAAATGCACCATGATTTCTCTGTCCTAGGTTTCTTTTCATCTTGGACATCTTGAATTTTGCTTTAATCCTTTCAGAATACATCACTGCCAATGTGTCTATGTAGTGTGTAATGTCATATTTAATTAAAGATCGTGTGGTTCCATAGATGGCTGTTTTATAATTCTTGGAAGCAAAAAGGTTTCTTCTGAGAAAGCTTTAACAATTGTTTGAAATCTTCTAATAAAAATACCTTTTCTTTTTTTCTTTTCTCTTTAAAAAATACTCAAAAGGAAAGTAATAGTGATAGATACTTTTTAAAAAATTTTTTAAGTACAGATTTTTACTAACCTAACCATACAAAAAAAATGTCATTCTGTTTTCTCTAGATGATATCAAGAACTAATGTATTTAATAGAGGATTATTTCAAACATATAAACTGTATTTTATTAGGTGATAACTATAAATCCTAAACCTATAATAATTTTTCATCTCTATGATATTGCTGTCCGATTGCTGAATCAAATTTAACAATATTTGCTGAAAACAGAAATCTATGTTTAAATACAATATTGTAAGGCCTATGAGATAAATAGTAGAAAATTGACCAAGTCTTTCATTTTCAAAAAACATTTCTTAGAGGAGGCTGCCAACTTCAGAAAGTAATACATACTTTTATTTGGTAATTTTCTGAAAATAATTGGAGGCTTTACTATCCATCAAACAGAATATTAATGAGATGTGGATTAAAATGACCAAACTGGAGACCTGTAACGAAATATTTCACATCTGTTTGCAGATTATAATGATGAGAATTCATGATGTGTTGACTGAAAATGCAGCATCAGGGACTCCACATTTAGTCGTAAACGTAACTTAAAACCATCTGGGCTCTGTGCCTGGGGAGCCAGTCAAGCAAACAAAACCCAGAGAAGAACTTCCTAAGATGATGAGCTAAGAGCACTGATATAATTAGAGATGTAGCAAATTTCCTGACAAGGTCTTTGGTAATTTTGAAAAGATGTACTTAGCTTGAGTCAACGATATTCGTTGGCTAGACAAGTGATCAGTTTGGTTGTGAACTTAAAGTTCAACAGTGGTATTAAAAAGAACTCTAAATATAAGTCAAATATGTGAATCAACACATCCGCAAAGCAGTGGTCAATATTCTTATCTGAAAATTCAGATTTCTGAGTTCAAGGCCTACATATTTGACCAAATCTATTGACTTCAGTTTTGTTCTTTCTCCTTTGTGTTCTAACCCTGATGTCCACTGCACCTCTGTGACTCTACAACTTTTTAAACTTCCCAATGCTTCAGGTTTCTTTTCTCTCCATTATGATGCACAGCCTGTCTTTACCATAAAAATGGATGCAATCTGCTCCAACCTTAGACATAGTTTTAGAAATGAACAAAAATGAAAACAGGTTGTTTGCCTTTAAACTCCTTTGTACCTTCAATGACAGAGCGATAAGCAGAAAATTCTGATTTATATGGACCAAATTTAATTACATGTGACATCTTCAGCAGCATTGGCTGAAAGCGAACACACTCAGGGAGATCATCAATAGCCTGCCTTGACAGTAGAGGATTAGAACCTGGGCAAGATAGCAAAATATAGGCAGTATTAGCTTATTTGTGGGTGAAATATTAGCACAAATTTATTACCAGAAAATGTGAAATATACATATAGACAGATATAGAAATAGATAGATAGATCCTAAAAATAGTAATAAAAGACATGTACCTTAAGTCAAGGTATAAAGTATTTTCTTAAAGGGAAATTAAATTCAAGCACACTTTTTCAAATTTTGTACAAGTTATCTCCAGCCTTTTCTAGTTTCCCAGTAAAGAAGACATTAAAAAAGCAATGGAAATTTAGGCTTATGCCTGATAAGTCCTTTCTTTAAATTATTATGATTATTGTTATTCACCTGGTTTACATCTAAAATGTCCATTTCCTGTACATTCTACCTTTTGGTCTAATGCCTGCATAGACCCACGTTGCCTAAATTCACATTTTGGTTCTCCGATTTCTAATTAAATAACCTAATCCAAGGTGATTCATATTTTTGTATTGTTTTCTTACCAGTAAAATGGGAATCATATACATTCTACATAGGATGATTGTGAAGATCAAATTGATTAATCCATATAAGACAATACAATTCAAAACATTGGGTAATATTACAAATTATATTAATTTTATAACTATTCTTGCATGAATAATTTTGTACGATTTTTATAATACATGGCTTCAGAAATATCATTTATTTGTATGACCGGTAATAAAGGTGTTATACATGAGAGTTTGATGACTCAGAAAATCCATTTAATCCATATGGTTAGGTGATATCTCTTTTAATAATGTGAGCCACATGGGGCTGGGGATATAGCTCAGTGGAATAAGCGCTTGCCTAGCAAGTGCAGGGTCCTGAGTTCGATCCCCGGTACCGCCAAAAATAATAATAATAATAATAATAATAATAATAATGTGAGCCGCAGAAACCCTCTCAGAATGGCACTTATTGTAAACAGAATGTGCACTACAGTTCTTTCAAAGAGTGTAACTGGTGCTGGATCAGAGCCAAAGAAGCAGCATGCTCACTTCAGTGGTTCCCTCTACAAAGCAAGTGGCCTGATGGTAACTGTAATGATTCTGTCTGAACTGCATAACAAGAAGTAAAATGTGTACTATATGCAATATCACAGCTAAAAGAGTGAGACTTTTTTTCCTGGGTAACATTTTATGACTTAGTTTAGTGGAACATTAGAGGCCTATCGTGCTACTGCAATAAAAATACAAATGTAGGTTTTTTGCAAAATATGGTGCTGTGTAAAAGTGAGTGCCTAAAACAATTACCAGTTACATGGCCAATTGTGTTATTTCAATTATATGAGGTTACGGAATAATGTAATTGCCCCACTCTTTAACTAAATTGAAAAATAATTGAATGTTTATTAGCAACTGTTGGATGGAGGTTATTGGATGTTTTAACCATGAATGGCTTGGAAAAAAGAATTATTATGGGTTGTGTGCAAAAATATTTGTTATTTAGTTCCATTGACTTTTAATTGCAGTGTCAAGCAATTAACCAACAATTCTGAAAAGAAATATTTAAATTAATAACCGTGCATCATTATACCCAGTTGGAATTTTGAGTCACAATACCATTCTACGTATCAGTCATTTCCTATTTTTTTTTAAAAAATCATCTTTTATAACAAAGTAGCCAAGCAGATACATTGGTTTTAGTTTAGTTTAAGGTTTTTCATAATCATAGTAAATATTATTTTATACAAAGTCTTCAATCTGTTAAATTTTTCTGCATGTATTCTTCATCATAGAGTCTTTATTCATGGTTATATTTTTCAAACCTACAGCCAAAATTATAGGGCTATGTAGGCTATTTGATGCATCAATATTTAGATGAGTGAACTACTGCTCAGGCCTAACAGCTTGCCAAAGTTTGTGTGAAAAGCCATGCTTTAAACTCAAACTGCCTCTGTAGTTTATTTTTCCATGAAATCAGCTATGTGTGTCATCAGATGGATACCTAACAGCTCACTGTGTGTTCGAGTATACGTATGTTTTCACTACATCTCATGAATCTGTCCAGCTTAGTAAGTGCTCTTGTTAGTGCAAACTTTCTGGAGTTTTTATTCTTTTCCCCTAAAGTTGCATCTAAGTGTCTCGCATTGTTATTGGTATGAAGAAGTGACATAGCCTCACTGATCTGAGTTAGGACAGTTGGGTTAATATGCACAGTTCATGAGGAGGTAATGATCCTGTTGTTAGAGATGATTCTCCTGTTGGGACTGGCAAGCAGGAAAACAAAGAGAAAATACATAGGAACAAGTGCATACAAATTTAGTCAGTGTCACAGCTTAGCTCTTTAACTTGTTAGCATTAGTACGTGAGCATGGTAGGAAAAATTAGCAACATATTTTACCAAAAAAATACTAACCACCAGAAAGATGAATACAGCACTGTGAACATTGTAACTGTGCTCCTTCCAGTGTCTGTTTGTCTGAACTTCTCCACGAACATCTGTTCAGATCTTAGGCAGCCGCTGTAGGAGGGTCTGCAACATTCCCCTTCCGAGGCCTCAAATGTGAGTGACGCTTCTCTGCAGCCCTCCTCTTCCTTGGCTCTGAGCCTATACCTATGCTAGTGCTCTTGTGACCATGGAGCAACTCCTGTCTTCCTCCCCCACACTATTCTGATCATTTGAGAGCAAGCTTCCTAGCTTGTCCTATCTCTATAGCTACTGTTATTGACTCCAAACGAGGCAGAACTATTGGTTTACAGGGAACGTGCGCGAGCAACAGGAGCAGGGCATCCTTAGGATGCTATTTTCTCAGCTGGGCCAGAAAGAAGCTGTTCATCACACTATCCAGGGACCCTGAGTAAAAAACGTTAAGCTTGAAAGCAAGAGATGTGGACTTTTAGATTACTATTTAGTCATAATATGATTAGTGTCCTGCCTAGAATTCATTCTGCTGGAATACAAAAAATAAACTTAGAAAGTGGTGCAGATAGACTTTGTTAAGAAAACAAAGTTGGTTTTATAGACTTCTGAGTCTCTCTTCTTCTCTGATTATAGAGGTGGACTCGGTCTAGTATGTAAACAAATAAATAATAATTTATGATTTTTCACAAGTCTGAGTGTTGCTGACCAAGCCAAAGCGGAAATCTGCACAGGAGAGCACCGCCCAGGGGCTCCACAGGAAGGCGTGAAGACATGGTGGCATTTATATAGTCCATCTGCAAAACTGTCCTGTTGTCAGAAGCACCGGGAACTATAGTACAGAGCCTCGATATCAGGGAATGAACTTCTAGGACTGGCCTAAGCAGATCATTAGACAGGGATTTAGGTCTGCTGTAACAAAAATTTTAAGTGTATAAGGCTGATAGTGAAAAAATTATCTATCGGTGGTATAAATGTGCATGCACATTTGTTTTAATAGTTTTTAAAAGAAAAATGATTATTTTAATAGTGTGAATTAATTGGAAGGTTTCTTCACATTTTCTCACAGTCACTATTTTATTCTGTTTCATAGTGTCTTGTGCCAAAAGTAAATACAGGAATTTCATTTGTGAAGTTGAATAATCTCAAATATAAGATATAAAATCAAAGAAACTGCAACTCTGTTTCTCCTTATACTTCCAAACTTTTTGTAATAAAAATATGAGTTAAGGCACAGCTAGCGGAAAAGCATCAACACGTGCCATTTCGGAAGCAGAGTCTTCAGTGTTGTTTGCTTCTAAGGATAAACAGCAAAACCTGCTCAGGCATTTCCTAGCCAACACCCAGGAATGCCAGCTTTAAAAAGCAGCTCAAGTGAATCAACAAGATTATCTGCATTTTCACTTAAATATGAAGAGATTGAAAAATGCTAAAATTCTAATATATTCTAATCCTCAATAAGAGGTTAATAAAATGTCAGATATTATGATAAAATTTATAAGGGCAATATCCATGCTCCTGTAATAGAGTTTTAGATTAAAAGAGCAGATACACATAGTTTTTCTTTACTTATTCATTGATCACATTATGTATAGAATCTGGTGCACCTTAAATCCGTCATTGTAACTTAGTTTTAAAATTTTTAAAACTCTTGATATAGTTAAATATATTAAGGGAAGATTAAAATAAATGACATTAGTTCAAATATGAGTGGATTTATAAGAGAATATGGGAAGACTGAAGGAATTAAAGATAGATAAAAGCAGGAGATAAAATTTAAGTAAAGACCATGGACAATGATAAAAATCCTACCAAACAAACATGAGTTATTTTTAGAAAAAAGGTAACACTGTAGGTGGTAAATTACTAAGTAATTAAAATTAAAGTGAGTCATAAAATAACAATATACTCTGTGGACCTGGAATTGTATCAAATAAGTCCACTTTAAAGGAGAAAGGTTAGACACATTTTCTTTCTGAAATACTTTCCAGTTTAGTAGGCTAGGGTTCTGCATCTCTATTTGTTAATATTATATTTCTAAATTAAAACCTCCTCTGTCACCAGCTGCCAGAGATCTAGAGAATTAGCATCCCCTTCAAATGCTCCACTGGCTCTCCCCCGTCCCTTACCACGTTACCTGGTCTCACTTCCGGACCACCAGCGGGAGAAGGAAGACCTGAAAACAGAACTGTACATGTCTAGAAAGAGGAAGGAAAGAACCTGAAGCAGAGAAGAGAAATGTGAAAGCAATGACATAATAGAAAGAACAGCAGCAGACAAATGTTGCTGCCATAGTTTTATCTGGACTGAGCGCTGGAAAATACTGGAAAGATCTGTGGCACTTCAGTCTAGTGTTTTTTCTCTGTGAGTAACTAATTTTGAAATCAGCAATGTTCCCAAGACTTCGAGGTGATTTTGAGTCTACCTTTCGCCTTAGTTCAGTTCCAGACTTCACAGTAGCTTTTCTTTCCTCCAGACCCCTGGGAGTGTGATGGCCCAAGCCCAACCTTGCATTTGTTGGGGACTGCTCCGAGGTCCTTCACCCAACTCTGGAGACCTTTCTTTGCAAAGCTCCCATTGCCAAAACTCCCATTAGCTACAACACCACGACTCTGATCTTCCCACCTTCATCTCTGTAAGACTTGGGCTCCTCTTGGGCTAGTTTGCCTGAAATGTGTTCAGGAAAATGTCTTCACATAGAAAGTCTGAGCTATAGAGGGGATCATACAACTGTCTCCCTTCCCCCTGGGATCACAGGCCTATGCTGCATGTTCCCCAAAATGCATGCACAGCTCATTCACATTCTTTTCAATTTTATGCTTGGTTTTGGCAGGAGTGTTTGTCCTATGCAAGTATTCAGTCATGGCCAGATGCCTTACTTTAAACTCACATTTAAGCCTTTGACCTTACTATTTTCTAAAAGGTTCAAACAATTGGTGATATAGCCTCCTTAATGTTTGCTACACATTTAAAGAAAATCAACCACATTGTTTCATCTTTTTATTAATTATAAATAGCATTGTTTTCCCCACAGAATAACAAGGCAATGTTCTATCATTCATTTAAGAAATGCAGTCATAATTCCATTACACAATTTATATGACGGTCACTTTCCCCACTGTAGTCAAAGCTACCGTGCAATAGGAATTCAATTAGTAAAATGCTCATCTCTATTTTCACCGTTTCCTTTCACTATCTCCAAGGGCTCATTATAGAAGCCTTATCTGTCAGGGACCTAATTATTTGTCTTCATATTCTCTGCTATTTACCTTCCATCTTGAGTCGTGTCTTCCTTGAACCTTTCCTTCCGTTGTTCTCACTTCAGTTTTATGTAGCTTCTGTTGGGTAGCGTCAGTCCTCCAGATCCTCATTTTCAGGGCTTCTGGAGCTTTTTCTGCATTGCTGTCTTACAATTAATATTGATCACTTTTTACCTCTAGCATATTTATATCTCCAAGTACAACTTGTTATTGAACATCTTTTTAATTAGCTGAAGTATTTCTTTCTGCCCTTCCTATGCAGGGGCATCTGGCTGAGAACCAGATTTTTATATATTTAAAATCAATTTTACTTACCATAATTAATATTTTATTTTAAAAGGCTAACTCCTGATTCACTTAGAATTACGATATTTTAAGTCAGCATTTGTTTTGCTTTAGGATCTAGGATGTACATTGCCTGGGTCACACCTCGGTATTGAAAAATAGAATGTTCAGTCTTCCATGTGAACCCTAAGCCAAGACTTTGAACTAATAATATCTCAATATTTAATTTTAATATTGGATACTGACTTGATTGCTACAACTAACACGAGGCTTCCAGGAAATTTGCTTCCTTTCCCTAATGATGTATAGAAATAGTAAATGGTTGCAAATTACTTTCTCTCTTTTGTTTTACTTTTATATAACCTTTCCTCTGCCCCTTTCCCTCTTTTCCTCTCCACTTTCGTTCAATCTTTATTTTCTTTCATTTCATTTAAAATAATAACTATGCCCCAAAGAAATATTCCTCTTTTAAATAATGTGGAAATCCGTATATAAGCATATTGCTTAAGTTATGTATGAGAAATTGAGGAAAGCAAAAATCAGTTTGCTTTACGTGATTAGTTATTTTATATTCTTATCCATTACTATGAATTATCAGCAAAGTAAACCTAACAAATGTAATGACTATCTGTGAATGTATTAAATCTATCTGGGGTAAATAATCCATTTTCACTGACTGTAAATGGTTTTCAAATTATTCTTATAGGTTAAACAACATAATTATAATTGTTGCAATGATATAAAATAAATTAGGAATAGTTTAGGAATGTAAGTACCATATGACAAAATAGAATGGACACAAAACTGAAACACTGGTTCGATTTTTTCCTTCATCTGAGCATTTTAACATCCTCCTTTGGGGCTTGGGATCTACTTCAGTAGTACAAGTGTCTACCTGGCAAGTGCAAGGTCCTGAGTTCAATTCCTGGCATAAAAAAAAATTCTATATTGTCAAGGAAATCTATGCTGTAAACTCTAGGGGTTATTTATAAATCAAAGTAAACCAGGTTACATATATAACAAAATTTTTAAAAATATTCATTCCTCCCCAAACATCTGTACATCCATGCAACTGCATATTCATTTGTTTATTAAACTAATGAATATAGATTAATGAACTATGATTGCCAAATACTTTGTTATACAATGATAGAATGACAGTGAGCATAATAGAAGCATTCTCGGCCTGCCCTCATTGAGCATCCAATTTATTATTTTATTTTATTTTATTTTATTTATTTATTTTGGCGGTACTGGGGATCGAACTCAGGACCCTGCGCTTGCGAGGCAGGCGCTTATTCCACTGAGCTATATCCCCAGCCCCGAGCATCCAATTTATTAAAAAACTAAAAACATCTCTATTGACACGAGAATATCAATTCCATTTTACCAACTTTGCAATAATTAATGTTCTATTTAATTACTTCTTCACGGGCTGGGGATATAGCTCAGTGGAGTAAGCGCTTGCCTAGCAAGCGCAGGGTCCTGAGTTCGATCCCCAGTACCGCAAAAAAAAAAAAAAAAACGACCAAAAAAAAATAATAATTACTTCTTCACTAGAAAATCAAACATGTATTTTCAAAAAGCCTCTGGATTTTGCTGTTTAGTGAAGAAACCTACTTATGTCAATCATCTTTATCTGTCAGTTTCAAATCAGGATACAAGTAAGAATTTTTAACTGTACATTTTATTTTTAAGATAGGTTGTTATTCTCGATGTGAATGGTATTCATGAATACATAGTAACCCTCTTATAACTCTTTTCTGTGAGAGGCTGGAGTGGGATTTATCATGAAGTAAGTGGCCTTGGATTTTCTCTAAGGAGTTTTATCTTAGTAGTTGTTGTGAGAGGACCCTGATAAGAGGTTTCAATGCAAATGTAATCATTTCTTAAGAAATCTAAGGACAAATAAATTTTCCTCCAACATATTTATTATGACATTGTGCTTCTATAGCCTATTTAATATTATTAAAAATGAATATAACATTGTATTAAAAAATTTTTCAAAATTGCAATTGCATGACTAAAAGTTTTAAAATAAAATTATGTATAAAAAAGTAAAACACATATCTTTCTACCTTAAAGTAATATATTCTGTAGCTTCTGAGTAGCTGAGGTGACTTTTCAGCCAGAAAGAACATTATGTAGTATAGAGGCAGTGTTTAAAGTCACCATAGTAACTGTTGTTTATTGATGTTAGAGAACAATATGCAAAGGAAAGAAAAAAGTACAATAGTGAGAACTGCCAACCTTTTGTGTAGCTCAATTAGAAGATAGATTCACAAATCATTATTATATAAACATGGGAACAAATTTAAGTGTAGGGCGGGAGTCAGCTGACCAGTTTGCTAAGAGGCCAATGGTGACTTTATAGTCATGGTGTGTTTTTGTGATTTCTGTTAGAACTGCTAACATCTGCTACTGTATGTAGCACAGAAAGAGTTATTGATTGAGGGTGTCCCTACCACTCCTGCGAATGGAGTGTACTGTGATACAACAAAGTCAATTGGAGGCAGTTATTTGACTTCATGTGCTATTTTCACTGACCACTGCCTCAGTCAGATACAGTCATTTAATATGAAATTATTACAGAAAGTATTTTGGAGATAAGACCCTAGACATATCCTGTTATATAATTGATGTAAAAATAAAAATAAAAGAAAATTGTACACAAATGATAAAATGCTAAAATAAGTACTGTTGAATAATTTGTTTAAATATTTAAGTATTTAAATATAACAAGAAGTACAGTGGAATTTCTATATCTAGGGTTTCCAGATCTAATAAACTGTGAATTTAAAATATTGAAGTAAACAAAAAAAAAACACAAAAGTTCATATATACTAGCTATACAGTATTTTACGTTTATGTGCATGTTATTAGGTATCATGAGTAATCTAGAGGAGAGTTATAGTGCCCAGGAGGACATGCATAGATTGGATACAGACACTGTGACTTCAGGTAAGACACTTGATGAGCTGAGAGCTTTGGCACTTGTGGGGTCAAAAACCAGTCTCCTGTAAATACAAAGGCATGACTATACTTTTGTTGCTCTTTTGTTAATCAGTTATGAATTGTTTTACATGTTGTTAATGCAGGATGTTTTAAATCAAAAGCAGACATTTCTTTTTATTAAACTTTTAAAAATAGTAGATAAAGGGAATTATCATTTGCTTTTATTTTTCCAATAGTTTTAATATTTATACTTGCAGATTTTTTCCAGTTTGGTATAAGATTGAGTTTTTAATGTAATAAACATAAAAAGAAACTCAAAAATACCCTGAACTTAGTCCTGACAGCCCTCTGAGCCTTACCTCTACCTGTTATCTTAGGGTACTAAACATCTGGCCTCAGATAACTTTGAGTTTGTTGACTCTCTTTTCAGAGAATTGATCTGCTTTTTAGATTTGTGTTCATTTCAAACAACTTTATATATAGAGAGGTTTCATTTCTAGTGGCTAACTGAAAACCCTCACAGTAGACTCTTGTATTTTAATGTATGCCTGACCAAATTAATTGCCTAGTGCCTCGGACAAACACATAAGTCACTTACTTTCTATTTACTATACCACTATAAAAATGGGCATGGATGTGTTCATTTAGTAGCCTGAGTTATAGGAGGAGTATACAAAGATCACATTATATCTCCTTTTAGTTGTTTGAGGGATCTCTGTACAGATTTCCGTAGTTGTCTTTACATTCTTAGCGGTGGTGTAGAAGTGTATCTTTTCCCCCATGTACTCGCTGGTGTTCATTGTTGTGTATTCTGATGATAGCCACTGTGACTGGAGGAGATAGAATCTCAGTGCAGTTGTCCAATTCCCTTAGTGGCTATAGATGATCTTTTTCAAATATTTATTTGGCATTTGTACTTCTACTTTTGAGAAGTGTCTTTCAGTTCGCGTGCTCATTCGTTGCTTCGGTTATTTTTGGTGTTATAAGTTTGAATTCTATATAAGTTCTGGATATTAATGCTATACCAAAAGAGTAGCTAGCTAGAAAAGATTTCGTCCCACTCTGTAAACTGTCTCCTCATGCTTTTCAAGTTTTGATTCTTGCTCTCACTTCCTGTGCTATTAGCGATCCTATTCAGAAGCGTTTGCTTATGGCTAAGAGTTCACGTGTTCTTCTCTATATTTTCTTCCAGCACTTTCAAGTTTATGCTTAATCATTTGGCACAGAATGAAAGAGTAATATAGCTTCAGGTTTCTGCATGTGGACACCCACTTTCCTAGCAACATTTGTTAGGGTGGTCATCGTTGTTTCAGCATGTTTGGGGTCCTTTCTCAAAGATAAATGTGCCGGTGATGCATGGGCATTTTTTTTTTTTTGCAGTATGTATCTGGTCATTTGTTTTTGTTTAACAAGTTCAGATTGTAAATATTATAGGTTTACAGAGCCCAGTTTGCCAGAGTAAATTAGAGACTTGCATATTAATTGTGATTAAAACACAGCAGGGACTTGGGTCTGGCCCTTCTCTCCTGGTGTTCTAACATTTGGCAGTAGTTGATGGGCATTAATAATCAAAATCTCCTGGGGATGGAACAAAGCTGAGAAAATAAATGCGGGTGAAGAAGCTCTGTTTGGAGCACACTGACAGTCTGGAAGCCTCCTCTGTTTTCTGTCTACAATGTATGATTTTCTCTTTTTTCACCGGTGGGAGTTAGAGGGAGGGTCAAATAAAAATTATCCTCTGCTGCTTCATTAATGTCCCCTCTCTATAGAGAACGGAGCAAATTTAGAGCCTGGGGATGACTTGTCAAAGTTTGTGAGTGTAATCTAAGACCTGCAGTGACCCCTAAGACAATTAGTCTACTGGCTTTCATCAAAATACGGACACTGACAGGAGATGACCTTTCAAATCACCTATGTTTATTATAGGATTATTTGAACACAAAAGATTGTGTCATGTAAAATAAATATTATCCAATATGAAATTATCTCCATTTGGAAGTTTTGAAAGCTTTGGAGGGCTGGGGATATAGCTCAGTGGAATAAGCGCTTGCCTAGCAAGCTTAGGGTCCTGAGTTCGATCCCCAGTACCGCAAAAAAAAAAAAAAAAAAAAGAAAGCTTTGGAACCTCAAAATTTTATAATAACTCATCCTGAATTATAGACCTTAGGTGATTACCACACACTTTCTGTTTCCAACCTACGTGGCTGGCTATGCATTTTATCTATTCAAAGTAGGCAGTCCTACAGTATTGATTCTGAATATGATTAATGGCTTCTGTCTCTGATATTCTATTCATGTGGCCACAGTTTAACTTGGATGGAAATTGGACAAGTCTAATTTGCTGATCCTAATTAAAAAAAAATCCCCGAACTCAAGTGGCTATTATTGGTATTGATAAACTTTTAAGCCAAAACAAGAACTCAGGCTTGTACTAAACACACACCTGCTACTAGGTTTCAAGTACATAAATACACATTTTACAAAATGGGACAACCTTGCAGTTGGTTTTACCTTTCGTTAAATTTTTCTCTTATTTCCTTTGTTCCATTCTCTATTACAACCCAGTTAGCCACTAGTTTACTTCTGCTAACTTGGAAAATCCTTGAGGGTAGAGGAACTGTTTCAGTCAGTTTTGTGTTCTTTGTAGAATCCAGTTGACCTGAGCAGTCGCATCACTGGTTTCTCCTAGTTGCATGCATGTCTGGACACAAAACAGGGAAAGCAAGCCTATTCCCTTCAAAGTATATCCATGTAATGCAGCAAAATTCTCAAATGAAAAGTCTCAGTCACTGTATTAGTTAAAGCTGGTGTATCTGTCCACTAATGGAGGCTAAATTACATTCCTGGGATTCTTTATAAACACATCAAATTGTTGAATCTTGAGATTATGCTTTGGGCTTTTTTTTATTATTGCATTTTTGCTATGCTATTTGTTTCATTTTCAGAATTTACTTTAAAAATTTGCAATTATCATCTAGGAAAAACAACATTTTGAAAATCAAAGATAGAATCCTTGTTATAATAGGCAGCAAAGCAATTGAAAAAATTAAGTGAGCTGCTAAGGACAACGTTGAACTGTGTCTAATCAAAGGCAGTTCCCATACACTGCACCGCAGATGCAAAGAGCATCTTCTCTGTGCGTGAAGGTTTCAGTGTTTAAAGACAGTTTTCTTTGTTGAAAGACGAATTCAAGTGAGTGGATATTTATGGAAAAAAATAAAACGGAGAGAAATAAGACAAAGATAAAAAGCAAAACGTGTAACCGCTCACTTGCTTATGGATCCCAGAGAAGAATTATGTACATGATGAAACAGAAAGTCAGAGGTTTGACTCAGGGCACGCATAACTGAAGAGTTTGCAGGCAACTCGGGAGCGCAGCTGGCAATTATATATTCATGTCCACCTTTACTTCTAACTCGTGTTCTCTGTATATACATAGTTTGATATCTGTACTCCTACTGAACAAACTGTAATATTCTACTCTTCAAAGAAGGGTTTAAATGTCTAGTTATCGAAATCATGGATATGTTTCATTTGGAAAAATATTTTTGTCAGACAGAATGTAAGCTTGGCAAATGTGAAATTCTGTAATATTTGAATAAAGACGTAATTTATGTGCTCTTTGTTCTTACATTCTTAGCTGTGGAACCTTGTGCACCTCCCCAGTGACAGACCTGTTTGGATAGGTGCTTCCTTACAGCTCATGCTTGAAGAATAACAGATGGTCGGGATGGTGTCTAGTGAAATAGTTTATTGTTACTGAGAAAGAACACCAGCTAAAGGCAAATACTAAACCATCCCAGTAAGATAAATGATTTCTTGAGTTAGCATAAACAAGAGAGAGTGGAGAAAAGTACAACCCAGCCAGGGAGGAACTTATTGAGGAACATAAAGATTTCTTAAAAGGAATTTGATCGATCCTGCTTTGTAGATAGGTGAGTTTTATTTTGTCTTTAATATCATGAAATATTTGATGAAAATTTCTTTATGAATGCTTTGTCGCAATGGATTTGGCCTAAATGTGGATATTTAGAGGACTGAGCCACAATAACTGTGTTACAGAGTTTTGAGCAACATTCCCATTTTTCATGGCAAGCACATAATCACGCAATCCATAGATGGAGATTTCGAGGAAGTAAATTACAAGGAAATGGTGTAACAAAGTGAAGGAAATTTCCAAAGAGCACATGTTAAAATAAACTTTAGTAAAATTACTCATAGACCAGGTCATCTTAATAAGACCTTGGAGACTGCAAAGAATGTGAGCAAAATAAAAAAATGACTTTTGCTAGCAACTGTCGAATATTTAGTCATAACGTTATAAAAATTATACAGTTCAAACTTATACATTAAAACTGTGGGCACTAATTAAGATTGCAATTCTGTAGTACACTAACAATAAGCAGTATTTTAAAGAAACTGAAGGAACACTATATATATATATATATATATATATATATAATACATGTGAAGAATATATGTATATTTCAGGCTGGCCTTGAACTCACTATGTGGCGAGGTTGATGTCAAACTCAGCAATTCTTCTGCCTCTGTCTCCTGAGAACTCAGACTATAGACATGTGCCTCCATGCCCACCATTAACACCACACATGTTGGGCTGGCGATATAGCTCAGTAGAATAAGCGCCTGCCTAGCAAATGCAGGGTCCTGAGTTCAATCCCCAGTACCGCCAAAAAAAAAAAAAACACACATGTTAATTGTATTACTCTGCACAGGGAAGCCATACAGACTCAGGCTGCTATAAGAGCTATCCAGCAAGAGTTAAACGAAAAAAAAAAAGTATTCTCACGGTTCTGGAAGCTTGTGTTCTAAGAATGAAGGGCAAGGTCCATAACTGTTTTCTTTTTGTGTTCTCTCACGGATTTTTTTTTCTGTGTGCGGGTCTAGAGACAGAAGCACTGGTGATGTCTCCAGTGTCTCCTCCTGCTGTTATAAGGCCAGTAGTCCCTCACACAAAAGACCCCACACTTATGGCCTCCCCAACCGCCATTCTTCCATTTAGGCCCCATCTCTAAAAAAGTCACACTAGTGGAGTTAGGGAAAGGCCTTCACAATGATTTCGTGAGGAAACTGTGTTCCATAACATTCTTCTCTTTATAAATTCCCTGTCTTTTTCTAATGAAAAACACATTCACCTCCATCCTCTTCATCCCCCAAATCGTTCGGTCCTTCACACTGCAGGGTCATTTTTATAAATGAATATTCCCTTGACCAACGGTTAAATTTTTCTCTGTTCTACAGAGTTCCTTCCCCCTTTAAACATGCTCTCTGCCTGGAATTTCAGCTGTGCCTCTGATAACATAACTCCTTAGCATCCAGTTGGTGCAATGTTTTTCTCAAGCTGGGTTTTCCCCTTTGCTCATGTGTTTGTGCATTGTTTTCTTGGTTACTCACTCATCTGAGAGAAGCTTAGCATATTAAGTCTTGGAAATAAATCCAATTATTCTAGGAAATAAGTCCTAAATTTCCAATGGGTTAACTGTTTATCAAGTTTTATAGAGAACCCCAGGCATGACATTGCTTTAGCACTTAATAAAACATACAAAATCAATCTGTTCATGTGTTTATATCCAACACAATGAAGTATAAGTTCTCTGAAATTAAGAGATATTTTGCATTCATTTTTAGTGATTCAGTAGGTATAGAGAAAACCAGAGTCAATAAATCTTGAACTAAAATTGTGTCATTAGTAAGGATGAAGAGAATTTAAAATTTATTCAATTACTTTTTATTCTCTTAAAGCATGCATAATTTCACATAACTCATATAAAGCTATTTGGAGACAAAAATGTCTTTGCTCCAGAATCTTAATGCATCTTATTCTATGTTTACTTCATATGAAGACCAGTGTTTTTTTGGAGAACATGTGTCTTTGTTAAGATTTTCCAATACTAGAATGGTCCTATGCACGACCTTGTCATCTATATTTACTGCTAGAACTTTAATTTACATCCAAGATTGCAAAGTTATCAAGTTCTTTTTTATTAATCATCTTCATTGTGTTACCCACCATTGAAACTATGATGATCCCATTTCACCACATACGTACAGACAATTTTTCCTTTGCCTCAAGTCAGGTTACACATTCCGTATCAAACAGTTCAACGTGCTTTGGCCTGTTGCACATTTCTCACACAGCACTCCCAATGCTTCTATGCTTATGCTCCAGCCTGAGCACTGTTATGTTCAAAGTACATCTTACATTTTTCTCACCAGCTTCTTTGCTTGTTTGTTTCTTTAGCATGGATTCCTTTCCACATCCACGTCTTTTTTTTTTTTTTTCTGAAAAGTCGTCATTGTACAGCTATAAGCACAATTTACAGAAATGTCATCAGGAATGTTTTATAAGGAAAATAGTTTATGTTTCAACTAGGTGTGTTTATATAACCCACTAAATTTACTTGTTTTGGAAAAAGTGCCTTCAAAACTTCTTTGTGTCTTCATAAACCCTAGCACAACCATTAATGGTACAATAAAGGACAACTAATATTAAAATACAAACATTAGAGTTAAAAGGGACCATGGAATATAAATTTGCAATCTAAAAAGCAGGATAGACAAAACTCTACCTTTTTAAGTAATGGAAATGTAAAGGTCGGACCTGGGAACTTGTGATCAAGATGTTTCCTTTCCCGTGGTATTTCTTAATGAATACTTGACATTATACCACTTTCTAACAGAAGATCTAGGCTACCACCGCCCACTAGAACTTTCGGCAATCATGGAAATGTTTAATATCTGTAATACTAATATACAAGTCTTTAGCTACAAATAGCTCTTGAATAGTTGAAGGACTAGTGTAACTGTGCAATTAAATTGATAGTTTTCTTAATTTTCATTAATCTCAATTGAGTAACCACATTTGTCTATTGCTGTGGTATTGGACAGTATTTTAGATTAGGTAAGTATTTTTTTTCCACAGAAGCGTATTTCCTCTTGAAAGAGAATATGTTGACATGAAAAATTCCATGGTCAATGACAAAAAACCCCTGTATTTGCCTTTCGATTTTTTGGCTTTAAAATAACACTTTATTTCTTTTTATTTTAAAAGTAAAAGAATAAAAATGTATTAACAGACAGACACTTACAAAGTACTATGAGAATAGTACAAGCTAAACTGAATCACAAACAAGGGGACAAGGAATTAACAATGGTTGTTGTATTACATATTGATAACTTCGAAGTGTATACTCAGGAAAACAAATATAGACATGCAAAATTGATCAAACAACTAATCATTAATTGTTCCTTACAATAAAGCAACCTAACTCAGTAGTACAACTATGTTAGCCATCCTGCATTTACATACATACATACATAATTATTCCTTTCTTCCTTTTCTCTTTCCCCTCATCCCAGTCACTCTTTACTTTTGAGCAGTTTCCTTTCATTTTACAATGTTTATCAAAACACTTTAATTTAAAATGTTTAAGATGTTCACTAGAAGTCATTTGCAGTAAATTATGATCACACTGCTTGTGAGGAATTGGTACATTACAACACCATCACAATTCACTTGCCCCTCCCTCCATCTCTTGCCCCTTTCTATTTGAAAAATGCTTTTCATTAAAAACACGTTTTAAAAAATGGAAATGGAGGTTACCCTTTGTCCCACAGAATACTGTTATTGGACTCTTCTCTGACTTAGGACAGATGATAGCTCATAAAGTCTGAATTGCAATTGAAGAGCGTATGTGTGTCAAAGAGGGAAACTACTAGATAATTAAGGAAATGACTTTATATCTACTGCAACTGTAAAATGCCTAATAATCAAAAATGTTTTTAGAACAATAGAGGCAGGACTGCAAGGGAATCATGGGAGAGAACAGAGAGATATGTGAATAACCGAGTAAGGATGGAGGAAGAATATGGAAGGGCAGGGTGCTCCTATGACAAACAGTGAAAATAATGTGCAACCTTCCCTGCTTTCCAGAGAAATAGGATAGTATATATCTATAGATGGAAACAAAATTTAGGACAAGGTCTAATGTCATAAATGTCATATATTTATATATTTTCATTGCTATAAAATCTGGCACAAAACTTCTGTTCACATGGTTTCCTTCTGAATTTCAAGTTCTTTCTTAGGAGAACTGATTTATAGACTCTGTAATTTTTAAATGAACCCATCTAGTGCTTAGAATCAAATTCTAAAATAGGTGTTGAGCATCGCATATATAAGAGAAAAGGAATAATTTCAATGTATTGCACCTCATTTCACTCTCCCAATAATTGCCTTTTTTACAAAGAAGCAAACTAAGGAAAATATATTTTAAATGGTATGTTCTACTTAGATTTGGACCCTCTATTGCCATGATTTCGCTAGAAAATACTAACGTCCACGTTATGTAACCAGAATATAACCTAGGGTTCTCTCAGCTCTATACCAAGGGTGATAATTGACTTGAACTTTGTGATGAGTGAGTGATCTCGTGCTCACACAGATTCTACAGATGCCAATGAAGTTATTTATGATCACCTGAAATTTTGAGCTTTAGTTTTAGACAAATTACTTCTGCTTAAGGAATACTACTCCATACTTTATGGTTATAAAATATCACTTTTCTACAGCATTTCAAGCTATATTTCAATATGATAAACTTTTCTTTAAATGTGGGCATGTGCATGCCTGAGTACACAGTAACCCATTCCCATACTCTGCTCTGTGAGTAGAATGTCTGAAGAGGACTCATTTCTCTATTCATTGACAATCTGTTTTGAGAATGGTTTCACTACAGTTGACTGATTAACAGTTCATTCACTGTGGTTTTGAACATGTCAGCCTGAAATTTTAGTCTGTGAATAGTTTACATAATAATTTACAGAAGTAACTTGTACATTTTTAGTGATGGAGGAAGGTGTTAATTGTATGATTTCCAAAATGATGGCTTATATTGACTTTTTTTTAATATACAGTAATGTTGGGGTTCCTTTTAAAATTTTACTGGTCAATAAAGTATTAATGATATTTGAAAATAAAAATCTAAACATTTATGAAATGATTTTCTTATATTAGTTGCATGCAAACATTGAAAATTTTCAAAAGATTTTAAAAAACTGTTTGAAAATCAGGAAATATGGAACCTAAATTTAATGAAAAGATGGGTAGTTTTTAAAAATTAATATTCTAAATATCCTTCAGCTTCCAATTTTCTAGGGAACTATTTCTTTAATCATTTACCTTGGCTAATAAAAAGAAAGAAAAACTCATTAAGCCAAAATGTAACAAAAAGATTTAAATAAAATCCATATATTATTTTTAAAGCAGGCTAACCAATATATTAATGTTACTCATCTTGGTCAAGTTTTTTCTTTGCTGATTTTTTGTTTTCTTTGTGTAAATGATTTGCTAATGTATAAAATTCAAGGTGTTAGTTAAAACAAGTGAATTAGTAATAAAAACTATTTAAAACAGTACAAACCATATATCTAAAAGTATACCTTGACTTAGTACAATTCTCCGACATGTTTTATATGTTCTTTGTAATAGTCACGTTTTCAATCTGTATGCATGATAATTAACTTTCAAAGTGCTTACACGAAAATAAATGTGATGCTGGAAAAATAGAAGAGGGTTGAGAGAAGAGGACAGAGCGTTGAACTGTGTCACATATGTACAAAGAAGTTCCCTATAGTGAATGTAGCCAATAAAGTAGAAAGGAAAAGTGCCTGTATTCTAAGAACAACTTCAAGACATTAACCACAATTATTAACTAATTAAATTAGATCATTTATATAAGAAGCAATAAACTTACTTGTAATATACTATTTGGCACCATTTTCACAATTAGAAAATAATACTCCAGTACTAGACCTAGTTCTCTTCTAAGTAATTATAGCACTTTCTAAAATTAAGGTATGTGCAGTAGAAACACAAATTATGAAGTAGAAATTCTTCCTGGAATGAGAGAGGGAAAGCTTCATGGAAAGGTTGTTTATAGAAAAGAGAAAACCAGGAAGATGGAAGTGTGTTAGGAGGAAGTACTCGGGCTCTCCTAAACATTAACAGGACCCTAAATAAGAGTGTACAATGAGCCTTACACACTGTAGCCTTAGATCTTTTGAAGCTTGTAATAAACAGTCAGATAAAACAAGCTTTTAGGCTTTTTTACTTAAGGTATACATTTATAGTAATCTAGAAGACCAGGAACAAATTCATAAATCTTACTCCTTGGAGCCCCACACCACACAAGAGTAGTAAAGAGAAATTTAGGTTTCTCGCTTTATCACCCTTCTACCATAGTCTTAGCAACTTCACCCCAGCCCTTTTGTGCAAGCCCCAAATAGGTACACTGTTCTCCAAATAGGTACAAACAGCACTTTTCAAGGCCAGGAGTTAAGTCCACCAGCAATCTTCTAACAGGAAGGAGGATCCAGGAAAGAGGGTTGCTCAAACACTGCGTGCACTGCCCTAGTATGAGAAGACTGTAGTTGTCATGGAAATGTGTGCTCATCTCTGAGTGGCAACAACCTAAATGCCGTGTATATTTCCTGCACCACACCAAGTGTTATGGTTGGTGGAAGAAACAAACAAGGCATCTAAAGGGCAGAGCCCCGGTCAGGCTGCAGCTGCTGTTCTCAAGTTGGCATTCAGTGGGTTGGCATTTCATTTAGGCTTTGGAAGGGGCTTAGTCTGAAATTAAACACCAAAGAACCACTGCTACTGCAACCAGTACTACTACTCCTGCATTAGTGCAGTCAGCTGGAAGTTGGGACTGGCGTGGAGATAGAGAAAAAGTTGTGAATAGATTCCAGAGATGTCTAGGTGGTATGGACAAAAGAGCTCAATCAACAGACAACTAAGTCCCAAAGGGAAGGAAGAAGTTGCAAAACGAAAAGAAAGAAGAATGAATTTGTCTTTGTAAAAAGTCTGGTAAACGTAGTGTCCTAGAAATCTGACCATTGCAATCTACGTACCAATAGGTTATAAATGCGACCAATTTTATTGTTTGATTTTGTTTTCATTAAGTGAAAACTAATTACCATTGTTATATTTTCCAAGCATTATTTGCCAAGGGAATACATTCTCTGGATATATATTTATTTACATTTGTAGTTATAGATACCTAAAAGATACAAACAGAGAATCTTTTTAGGTACAGATAGTTTTACATTTCCTCCTAACATAAGTAGCGATATTTATTCTAGATATTATTAATTGTAAGTTAATAAATTACGTCTTTTTTTCAAGTTTAGTGAACAAAAATCTCCCATATTTCATTGAATTTGCTTGACATTCTCATGAATCCATCTTGACCTCATAAAGTATATGTGAAATTCCATCCAGGTGGAATACATCCATTCTCATCAGTACTCTATGAAATCAAAATGAATCAGTTTTAAACCAAGCCTATGATGGTGATGACTATTGGATTGTGTAAAAACTGTTTAATTATGTATGCAAACTTATTTATATCAATTTAAATTGCAACTTGTCATACATATAAGTCAAACAAAAGATAATTATTTGAGTGGCTTTACCCCTCTAATAAAGAATATAAACAGACTATACTAATTAGGATCTAGAATGCATATGCTGTGAACTTAATATGAAAGCTTCGGTTACGATATTGCATTGTGTAATGTGGTAAAGTAGAGTTTATTATTGCTGCCCTCATTAAAATAAACCCTCCTTATAGTACTTGTAATGTTGGACTCCTACAGATAACATTATAATGAGGGGATGATGCATTTTGATTGACTTTACCACAAGGGAGAAATTTAATTTAATTAAACTGGTCTTCATTAAAGTATTGCATTCAAGTGAAGTAATTATATGGCACATACAGTACGGAAGAAACCCTGCTGGTTAAAGGAAAAACATTCGCAATAGACCAGTCTTGATTTATTATGGAACCCTTTTCTTAATAGTTAACTGGTGACTTGGACATAATGATATAATAAAATAACATTCCTTCATGTTCTAATTTTTAAAATGAATATGTCCTATCCATATAAACTTATCAATGGAATATTTATATTCTATATATAAATACATATGCATATAAATATTGCATATGTATGCATGAACAGATATATAGTACATATGTGAAACTGATAGATGTAAAAAACTAATATACATGTAAAAGTAACTAATATATCATTACTGTTCTCAGTTATAAACATATTATAATATTTCTTAGCTACACACAAACATACACAGGTCCCTTAGATACATATTCTCCATATAGTGTAACACAATTATTAAAGATATCTATCATTCTGCATTAATAAATAGTCCAACAAATGTTATGGGGTAGCCCAGTGCATAGGCAAGTGGAATTACAATGTTTAAAGTCCTACTGATTTCTCCACCAACTTAATAATGTTTTATATGTGCTGTTAAGAAAATATGTGTTTAGATAACATGTTTAGAGTAAGAGATACATTCAATTATTACCCCATTATCTTTCAGATTTCAAGGGAATAGAAGAAAAACTGAAAATTACCATACTTCTGAATGTATCCCTTAATGGGATTTAACTCTCAAAGTCAGCACAGTATGAAATTTTGTGTAGCTTCTTTTACCACCTTGGTTCTGTCTTATTTCAGACTCTATAACAAAGTACCAGAAGTGAGGCAGCTTATAGACAGCTGAAACATGTTTCTCACATTTCTGGCGGCTGGAAGTGGGTCACAATTCCAGCAAAGCTGGGTTCTGGTGAGGTTGTTCTGGGCTCTTGTGGGTGCAAACTATAACTTTCTCTTACCCTTGTGTGACAGAAAGAGAGTTGGAATTCTCTTCAGGGTCTTTTTCCAAGATCCCATTCATGAGTGATCCCCTTTATAATCTGTACCACTTTCCAAATCTCTCAGTTCCTAATACCATTGCCTTGGTGGTTGTCTGCCACTTTCTCTTTGTTGGAAAATACCTGAAACCCACAAGCTGAGGAGGAGAGGTTTGTTGTGGCTCAGCTGGCAGAGGTTTCAGTCCAGAGTTGGCTTGTAGCAAGACAGGGCAGCATGGCAGAGCAGTAGGGAAGAGGAGAATCTGCTCATGGCATCGCACACCGGAAGCCGAGAGGGACTGAGGGAAGAGAGAGAAAGGTAGCCCACTCCAGGCTACACCCCTGCGGCCCACTTCCCTAGACTAGGCTTCACCTCCCAACAGCACATTAGCTATAAACTCATCAGTGTAAACCAGTGATGATTATCACACTCCCATGATCCAGTTAATTCCCCAAAGCTCCCCCCATGAGTGCCTGAGGCTTTACTGGGACATCTGTATATAAACAATAACAGAGGTTTTTACACCAAATATACATTTTTAGGTGAGGAGACAGAAACATCCTGTTTATTATATCTTCCCTGCTCAAATGCATCCTTATTTCTTGAGTTCTCCTCCTTATCACTTCTGTGAATCCCCTCCTCTGTGTCTTTCTCCATGGTGAAGGGGCTTGCATTAGGTCTTCGCCTGACCTGTATGAACTGGACTAGAGAAGCCAAGCAC
Organism: Dinomys branickii; assembly: GCA_004027595.1. Classification (NCBI taxonomy): domain Eukaryota; kingdom Metazoa; phylum Chordata; class Mammalia; order Rodentia; family Dinomyidae; genus Dinomys; species Dinomys branickii. The sequence goes on along the minus strand of PVLD010006121.1, from coordinate 66,116 downwards.
TGAATGTAAATCCTTGCTGAATGATGTCGTGCCAGCTGTGAAGTTTTATTGTGTAGCAATTTCTTTTAGGTCCAGTAGACAATTATATTGACCTATCCTAAGCCAGGCACAAGTTTCTGGATGGGAATATCATAGTTATATATGATCTTCTGTACACCACTGTTTCTATTGCAATGTCTATATGAATTATTTTTTTAAATGAGACCCTAGATGTTATATCTGCCACACTTTTGGCCTTAGAACATATATATTCAGTAGATATTGCAAAGTAAATGTTGAAAATCAAATCTATAATCTCTGCCCTTTATAAAATGTACACAATCCTTCTAGGCTTCCTTCTTGGTTAATAACTCCTCTATTCACCTGGTAAACTAAACCTGAATCAGTTACACCCATTTATCTTCTTACACACAAACTCAAAGGCAAATATACTTTCCATTCATAGATTTACTTTATTTTCCTTGCATATTTCCATTTACTTTTATATTTGTAGATTTAATCTTTGTTCTTGCGCATTTTCATTTTCATGCATGCATCATTTTTCTAAGTTTGAATTTCTAATCCCACAACCACTGGCACTGCCTGCTTCATAGGTGTGCAGCAAGTACCACATGGCGCTGTACACTGTGCGCTTTTGCTTTGTCAGTAAATTTGAAGACATATTCAAGCACGGTGGGGGCCTTGGAGCCCCAGGGCACATGGTTCACTTCCCCTGTCACTTGGTCCAATTCTTGATACTTTTGGATGCTGCTTACCTCTTCCTTCCCACTTCTGCTCAGTAAGAGCTGCTGCCTCTGTCTCAACTAGGAGCCTGAGTGAAAGCTGTAGGGAGTATCTGGATGAGTACACACCCCACGGCATCTCAGGATGGGCCAGGACAGCAACTGTGCCTAAGCTGAGTTTTCACCAACCATGGGTACGCAGGGGCTGGCTTGGCAGGATTATCCTTTGGGCAATCCTAGTCCTGGTATCACATGGAAGTTATAATTCTCCAGCATTGCTTTTGCCATGTCTGGGCCTGCAGGCATTTGGAAAGGAAGCCTGGGATGTCCATTTCTGCCATGCTGCACAGATTATGGCTAGAAGCTGGGGGGGAACCAGGGCAGTGGTGGGGCATGGCTCTCTGAGTGCAGCTAGCACTCTCTTTTGCTATCCTCCCACCCAGGAGCGGGGACATTAAGCAGAAAAATGTCATGATGTAAGACAGACAAGAAATGGAGAAAAATAAGTGCCACAATTCTTTACATTTAACACCTTTTTCCTGTTTTATGAGAAAAGGAAGCCGGGTTTTCATTTTACCCTTAGCCCTGGCTGCCATCAGCCCTGACACATGAGGTGATTCTCTAATTCCTTCTCTTGGTTCTTGCTCCAGACTGCCCTGTTCTGTAGCCAGGCTCGCAATTGATCTGCCCTTTATCCCTGACCAACATCTCCATTAGTGTCCAGTTACATGCAAGACAATGTCAGAGCAGGGACATAAATGCTGTAGCTTTGTGCCCTGGAGATGATGCTCTGCCCATCTGCTGGGAGTATTTACCTTCATCCCACCACTTCAAGCAAGTAATCGGCATTTTCTCAAGTCATCTGCAAGGTTTCTTTCATCCTACTTCTACTATGTTTTTATGCCTATGTTGTTACTCCCCTTAAGCCACCTGTTTCTAACTGCTGAAACCCTCCTGTAGGTGTAGCTGTGCCTTACAATGCTACCATCTCTGCAGTAACATCCAATCTTCCCCACTATTTTTCTGTGGCTCTCAAAAAATTTCTTTCTGTTCTTTCTTTTAAAGACTTCACCTTCCATAGTGTCTATGCCAGCTGTCTTTGCAATTAATTTCAAATCCTCCAGCAGAGTTAACACTGTAATGATTTGCGTGTGGCCAGGCCAAAATATTGCCTTAAATGAAGTAAGAATTCTGAGTTGGTCCTTTGTCTTTCAGTTGTGTTCATTAATACCACTGGCTATAGCGTTGCCAAACAGAGTCCAAATTTTATATGGACCTAGACTTGTTTATAATTACTAAAATATTGAAATAACTTTTGGGCATTGTGGCACTTGCACCTAGTACTCTAGGTTGGTGAAGCAAGAGGATTGCAAGTTCAACCTAGCCTGGCTGATTTAGTGACTTAGCAAAACCCTGCCTCGAAGTAAAAAAATAAGGTTTCAGTATGTAGCTCAGTACAAATGTCCTGTTTTAACACTCCAGTACCAAACCAATATATAAAGATTTCTTTTGATTATATGAACCAAAGCCAAACACTTTAAACGTTTTGTTGGTTTAGTTTGGAGAAAAAAGATGAAATCTCATATATTGTTAATCTTCTCCTTGAGTCATTTTCATAGGTCTTATATCTTAATATGATCATTTAAAAATGTTAGCATATTAGAATGTAAGTAAAGTCAAATGTAGGTTTTGCTAGATTTTTGATGAAACTGACATGCTACAACTTTGTATTTGAAATCTTCATAGTATTTTACTCTAAATAACTCATGTTAATACAACAAATAGTCTTTTGGCAATGAGAAAAATTTTCCATGTTTAATTGTTGATTCTACTACACTCTTCATTAAAATACTTAATTCTCTTCTGCAACTCAAAATGTCATTCATTGCTGTCTAATTAAATCTGCCAAATTAACTTTGCCTCTTCCTTAATTCTTTTATCACTAAATATATACACTCTTCTTTACAGAACTTATTAAATTTTGATAAATAATTTAAAATGCAAAGGTGAGATGTTTTTAGAATATATGATCAGGATCTTTCTAAGTGCTTTTCTCTATTTTGTCAAAAAATGAGATTAGGTGTAAATATTCAGTTACATTTATTTCAAAGTAGTGCTGACGGCAGAACCAGTTTCTTATTTAATTGCCAGAAAAGACACTTAATGTTCCCAAAATCAGTTTTACATCTTCTGCGCTGAGAAGAAAACCCATGGTTCACATCCTCTGAATATTTTGTAGTTATTTGTCTTTCCAATTTAACCATTCAGAGAGGGATTTAATCTGCTTCTAGCTGGGTTTGCCCAGATTCACTTTTTTGTCCATTTCTTTTGCCAGTGTGTACAGATTTTGTAGTGGACAAGGGGGAAAAAGAGGGAGGAAAGAAAAAAGGGAAAAACGAGGGAGGATGGAAGAGTGGTGAGGACAGTTAGAGGGAAGAAGAGAAAGAAGGAAAAGATTTCTTCACGATCTTTTTTCTGGAGTCTGGTCTGGCCTAACTTCTGTATGTCACTTGTATTCTCTGCATATAAAATAACCAGAACATGCATGAGGGCTGAGTAAACAAGACCCCCACATGAAGGCCTAAATACAGTTCCTCTCCTCCCACCCTGTGGTCTTTCACCCCTCCTTGAAGGCAAGTCACAGAAACTAGAATTCCTCTTCCTTAAGTTGGATCATAGATCTGAGGATCTCTTTTTACTCAAGCTACTTAGAAAACCTAAAAACTTATTACTCTAAACTCCTCGCCTTAAGAATAACAAGAAGAAATAAAATATAAGACCTTCTTTCTAGAAGTATCTTGCCTGATACTTGCGAGGAAGAAGTGCCACAAAGATGAATCTCAAGGGAAAGGACTTGCATTTGGTGGAACTGTTGCTAGTAGATGAGATCCTTCCGCCCAGCTGTGTTTCTGTGTGGCTACTGTGTTCATCAAGTGAACATAGGTGTAAAAATGGACATCTACGCAGAGCTGTCTCCAGAAAACACTGAGGAAGGCTCCCACGTCACCCGAAATAGGATTTTAAAATTTAATGCCTTTTTGTCTATTGATCCGCCTATTATCGGTTCCTGTCAAAGAACTTTGAGAGGGCAAAGGGTAGACTTTCCTTTAAACTATCAAGAATGTTTCCTGTGCTATCAAGAATGCGTTTTAGACAACTTATAAAGCAAGAGCCATTTCTCTACAAATTCAGCTGATTCCAAAACCCTATAGTAGAAAAACTCATCTTTGTTTTTTATTCAAAATAATCATGTCTTCTAAATGCAAAGCATAAAGTGCTTCTGTTCATGACCTATTATTAATTGTGTGTGTGCCATCATATCATCATCATTTTATTAATTCTACTAACACAAAGTAATTTGTTGGAGTTTTGTTGGTTTTCAATGAATTAGATTTAAATAGACTGTTAAAATGAATATGTAATAGAAACCAATGCACATATTTTCATATAATTCAAATGTTATTTATACAACATCGAGTATGTGGCTCTTTTCTCTGGTTATTTGCTGTCTATTAGAGTTACATTTATAGGCTTCATGGATAACCAAGGATTATCCAAGACTTGGCACTGGTGGATATGCCTCCATTTGTCCCATGGTCTCCTCTGGTTTTTGCTCTTGGTACCTCGATTCCTTCTTGCATCTGTTCTCCATCTGTCCCTGTGAATCTGCTCTTTGACCTACAGATCTCTCAGCTTGTTGCTTCAATTAACTTTTCAATGGACCTCCTGGAAACTCCCACAGTTCCCTGCTGGTGCTTCCCATTTTCCTGCTGAATTTTCTCTATGCCTGGCTATTCCCTTCCTGTTTATCAGTAGTCAGCTGGTTGAACGATTGTTTGGAGCCCTATGGATGTCCTGCTGGTTTTAGCACTAATTCCCCACAGATCTTTTGTTACACTTTTATTTCATTTTCTATCTAATTCTTTCTTCATGATGCTGGCATTATTTTGTAAGACTCAATACAAGGAAAAAATTTTTTCCATAATGCTTAATCTGGAAGCAATTTAGTTACTTTTTTTATTAGAATTGACCAAAGGTGAATTATATTTCCTATTGTGTCAACAGGGGAAAATATATTGACATCCATAAAGGTGTTTCTATAAATGCACACTGTCCAGTGACTGTGATGTTAGCGTTCCAATTATAAAATATTCCCCCAGTGACTTGTTAAACAACGATTGCTTTTCACAGACTTCACTATGATTTCCTGAAGGTAGTTACCTTAAAGAGAATTGGTATTAGTTACTATTTGCATTTTAAGAAGGATCCTGATGCTTCTTTGTCTGCTCTGGCAATGTTCTTGTATGTTTTCCTGTCTTCAATGTCTTCTTCTTGAGAATGGTGTTCACAGACTGTATCTGAAGTTAATTTTTCTGACTTTGGTTTTTATATTTCATATGTTAGATATCCCATAGGAATTAGAGTAGTACCTTTAGGGTTTAGGATTCTCTAGAGGCCAAAACTAAATTTACATCAACTCTCAGAGTTGATTTCCTGGTAGTAACACAAAACTTCCAAAGCCTAAGACATTTCTCAGAAAGAAAATTTAGTCTCCTAAGAAAATAAGTTCTTTAAAAAGTTAACTTGGAAAAATTGCCTACTTATACCTAGAAACTGCAAATGTATCCATTATATGTAATTTTGGTGAGACTTATTAATTTGCATCATAAGAAAGAAATGTAACCAAAGCAAAACAGTGAAGTTTACGGTATAGAGAGCTTATATATAAAAGAGATTAAGTGGATTTTAAAAGTAGACATTTTAGTGTTAAATCTAGACTTTGTGGTGCTCTACAAATAAATTTCAAACAAGGTTATATTAATTACCTATGTTTGGTATAGATGACTGATTTTCAAAACTTTTGTTGTAGCAGGTGTTGATTTTTGGTGTGAGCGTTTTCTTAAAATAGCAAAAGTTTTAAAGGAGAAATCGATGTGATCTCAGGTGATCTACTCAATGATAAAAAATAATGAGAGATAATTGACTCTAGTGAAAAGGAGGGTCCAGATTTCTGAATGTGTTTTATTCAGCTTCTTCGACAGATTAGTTCTGAGATACTGCTATTGTCCTACACCTGTGTGAAATACAGTTTGAAGGTGTGTGTATGAGGGAACATCTCGCTGTGTGAGCCCGTAGGACAGCCGGTCCTGCTGCTGTCCACACCCTCCTCCGCGGTCTCAGACATGCACCGAGGAGCCATCACTCTAGCCCCGCCTCTCGCTCAGCTTCCTCACTGAAGTCCGCAGCACTAGTGACGAATATAGCTCCGACGCCATCAGTACCTGCTCTCCTTCCCGAGCACTCTCTACCACAGAAAGGCTCCGGGATTTCAAGACTATTCCCTTCCTATGTTTCAGCCCTGTCCAAAACACTCCTTCCTGCCATTCCATTACCTTCATTTTTCTTCCCACCGGATGGGCCATTTCCTTTCAGTTTCTTTTTTTAGATTCTTTATTTTGTATGCATTTGACAGTCGTCTTGGGAGTAGTCACATGTACATACCACAGCTTGTTTATTTTATTTTTTAAACCCTGTCCCCTTCCCTCCTCCTCTCCCCCTCCTCCTCCAATTCCCCTATCAAGTTCCTCCTCATCCTCCTCGCTTCTTAATAGTAAAATATCCTCTCACTCTTGTTCTACTTATTTTTCTCATCACAGGACAAATTACCCGACGCCCACAAGATAAAAGAAGAAATAGCAACACTTTAGATCACAGTTTATAGTATGTTTCAACCCATAGTCGCCTGGCTCCAAGCAGCGCGGCGGCGGACACAGCAGGCTGGAAGCAGCGCAGCCTCCCCTCCGCGCTCTTTTATTCCATCGAGGCTTCAGGTCTACTGGTTGACGCCACGCACACCCAAGGCGGGGCTGCCCTCTTCAGTGAGTCTCACACTCAGTACTGTGCTCAGTCAGTCAGTAGGGTAATCCATCCGGATGTCTTTTGCTCTAGCCAACCCAGAAAGCTCCATTTATGAGGCTTGTGGGGAGGTATCTGTAACCGATAAGAGACCCTCGTCTCTGTTACCACTTAGGTGGCTCCGCGGCCAGCTCCCCTAGGCTGTGCGTACTCCAAATTCATATCGCCGATGTGCACCTCCCATTGAATACTGGACGTCTTAATCCAACTGTGCTCAGATATTTATTAGACTTACTGTTACATCCCTAAACCAGACTCCCATTTCCCCTATCTAGATACCCTTAGCCGTGCCAGTCCTTTTCCATCTCGGTAAATGACAAGTCCCTCTGATTAGGAGCTGAAGCTGAAACATTTACCTTCATTCTTGAATCTTGCCTTTTTCTAGTGTTCACCCACTTCATCAGTGTTTGATTTCACTTCAAATTACACTTAGAGTCTTATTAATTCTCTCCATAGCCTACAAAAAGCTCCTGGTTCAGCCTACACAAAAACATTTACTTGACTTACATTGTTATTCTTCGTTAACCATTTTTCTATGTTTCTTTTTGTGCTACTACATTGTATAACATGATCTGTCCACCAGCCAAAATCAATCCATTAACATTTCATCTATATTTGTCAATGTCTGATAGAAATCTTTTCAGGGCCTCCCATCTTGCTCATAGTCAAAGCTCAGTTCATATTAACAAGCTGTTATTAGGAAAACCATATATTTTATTTGGCTGAGTGACTCAGCAGGAAGCCCAGGTGCTTACTTTGTGTACATCCTGAGTCTGTGGAAGAGGAGGGCATGGAGATCGTGTGAGAGGTAGGCGCCCCCTGGATGGGGGGAGCCTGTTTACAATGCAAGGGAGGTAGAAGGAGGCTGCTTGCCCGCCATTCCTCCCTTTTGCTGGTTGTTTTGCTGTGCTCTGCTGCCATGAATGTTTGCCCTCTGCCATGTGCCACTCTGCCTCAGAACCAGCCAAGTATGGACTGAAACCTCCATAAACTGTAAGCCAAATAAACATTTCCTTCCTTCATTTTGGGCATTGGGTATTTTGTCTCAGCAATGAGAGAAAAGTAACCAAGACAGAATTTGGTACCAGAGGAGTGGGGTTGTGACTATATCTGACGATGTGGTTCAAGAGCCTTTGGAAATTGCTTGTGGGAAGAGTTTGGAAAGATTCACAGATTCTGCCTAAAAGAGATGCGCTAGAACACCTTTGGCTATTCTGTCTGGGAGATTCTGGTCAGAGCTCAGAAAACAAGAAGTCTGATAGAAATCTTGCCAGTAAAGACCAGGTTTGGGAGGTTTCTGGTGGAAGGAAGGACTGCATTGGTTGTTAGACTCTAGATGATGTACGTTATGGCTTGGCAGAAAGTTTGTCTGCATTTTGCTCGTGTCCAGAGACTTTGCCTAAGACTGAGATTAAGGACAGCAGTGAACTGATTAATCCAGCAAAAGAAGTTTCAAGGCAGTCGAATGTTGGGGAAGTGGCATGGCTATTTTTGGGGGGGGGGGGTTAGCCAGATTTACATTGAGAATCAAGAACAAAGAACCCAGTAGGATGATTTAAGTTGTGAGTTTGTCCAGAAAGGAAGCTCCAGTAAAGCTGTGGACTGCAAAGATAAGGCTGAGGTGGTCACTATTGCTGAGAAGGAACAAGAGAATGGAAAAGATGACGTGAGGGTATTACAAGAAGCAGAGTCTCCACTCTTTGCAGCCTCAAAACTATAAAGGTGAGAGATCTTGCCTTGAGAAGGAAGCCAAAGAGCTCCAGTTCTAGAATAGTGGTGGCAGCTGCATAAGGTTCCAGAATGGAGGTGGCGTGGAGAATTTGTTCTTCAGAATTGGATTCAGAGTGTCCAGCGATCCAGGCACTAGACCCCTAAGGCTAAGAGAGAGGAAACTCTGGCTACTGCTCCAGGTGGCAGCAGGCCTTGGCATCATCCACGTGGCCCTGGCTTTAGATGCAAGGAAAATGCAAGAGTTCTGAGGTTAAAGAGGCTTCCACCCAGATTTCAGAAGGCCTGGGAGGCCAGGCAGGCAGTGTGCCCCTGAGAGGGCAATTTGTGAGGCTGTGAGTGTGAAGTAGAAGGTGCAATGGAGACCTCAGAAGTTTAGAAAGGCCAGGAACGTGGATCATCTGAGGAAAGCTGCAAAGAGGGAGCAAAGGAAGCCTAAAAGAGAAGCCATGGAGTCTGTAACCACCAGAAGTGCCATAGGGGTGGACTGGTGCAAACCCTTTGGAGCTCACAATGTACTACAAGTTGCTTCTGATGCTGGGCGTGGAATTACAGGACATAATGTTAGCCCTGCTGGATTTCAGATTTGCTTTGGTCCCTATGCTCTATATTCCCTTGTTAGTGCCACTGAATGTTGGAAGTGTTTAACTTTTCATTTGTTTGGGGGCTTGTAACTAGAGTTTGCCTCACATCTTGAGGGAGACTTGGGACTCAGACTTTTCAGCAATGCTGAAACTGTTAGGACTTTGGCAACTCTTGCAGATGCACTACATGCCTTTTGCATAAAGGGATGTGCATGAGATTTTAGGATGTAAAATGTTACGGTTCTAATATGATATAATATCTTTGTATCTGGAAACTGGTTTAAAGAAATGTGTCTGATTGCTTAGTTGACAAGGAGTGGAGTGTTATGGTTGATACATTGTGTCAACTTGGGGAGTCTTGAGGTTTGGCTGAGTGACTCAGCAGGAAGCAAGGGTGCTTACTTTGTGTATATCCTGAGCCTGTGGAAGAGGAGAGGTAGCCTGTTTACAATGTAAGGGAGGTAGAAAGAGACTGCTTGCCTACCATTTCTTCCTTTTGCTGGTTGTTTTTGCTGTGTTCTGCTGCCATGAATGTTTGCCCTCTGCTATGTGCCACTCTGCCTCAGAACCAGCCAAGTATGGACTGAAACCTCCATAAACTGTAAGCCAAATAAACCTTTCCTTCCTTCATTTTGGGCGTTGGGTATTTTGTCTCAGCAATGAGAGAAAAGTAACCAAGACAACACCTCACACAAATAACCCACCTTCACCACTGGCATATCTGTATTTCTTTAGTTTTCCTTAAATTTTTCCCAGACCATTTGTTTCCCTACTATATTTTTAATGGATTCATTACTGTCTGCCCTACGTACTAGAATGAAAGATAAGTCCAGGGACTTTGTTTATTTTTCTTCTCCCTGTTACTAGACTAGAATAGGCCCTAAAAAGAGAACATATTCAACTCATATTGCCAAAGTATGAACAAAATCGACTGCTTCATACTACATTAGTTCTGATCTCTTCTTTTTCCTGGCATTGATCAGAGCATAAAAAGTCATCTCCTTCTACACAAATTCACATAATTCTCATTTACGCACAGAAAGCCAATATAATTTTATAATATGTGAGATTTTCTTGTTTCCTTCTATTGATTCATATATATTTATACACATATAAATGCACACATATATTTATGTATGTTCTCTAAAGTGTTTGAATTAGACATATTTTTTAGAAAACTATGATTATACTCTGTTATTTTATAGATTTTAGTATACACTTTTTTAAAAAAATCATACAATTTAGTGTGTTCTCTTTCCTGCTGTTGCCTGATTTGTTCAATAATTCTGAGTCCAAAAATACTTTTTGTTTGTTTGTTTATTTATTTATTTATTGAACAAATTCACATTATATACTCACTTCCCAGTTAGGAAAATCAATTTTAATTCAAAAAGGTTATGTTGTGAATGTGGAATTAATGCAGTAGAACTGAATATATTCCATAAATTGGGGGCGAGGGAAGAAGGTCTCATTTCAAACAGATGAGCCACATTTCATTTCATTTTCCAACTCATGACCTCAAAGCAATACTTTTGTTAGCCTATTAAGTCTATTTTCATAGTCATTGTACAGTTTAGAAAACATTTAATCTTGGTTATAGTCAGGAGATCATATTTGTGATTCCCATTGTTTCCTTATGATTCTTGGCTACATGGTAACTTGAATTTCATCTCATCTTTCCTGAAGTATTTCATCGGTTTCCTCTTCTACCTTACATAATTGACTTTGCATTTATGATGTATCTTCCAATTTTGTCCAATTTAAATCCAATTTTGTCCAGTTTTGATTAGCTCTATGAATCAGTTTTTTTGCCATAAATCTATTAATATGTATCATCTGAAGCATATTATTCCTGAATATATATCTTAATCCCATATTTCATTAACATTAATAACTAGGTTATTAGGAAACCTCAGAAGTGCAAATTAGGTTTGGAACATTGGAATAAATTTTTAAAATACTCAAATTTCCAATTGGCTCAGCCTTGTTTATCTGGTAATAATAGAAACTATTCTCTCGCTTAAGTAATTGAATTTATGCTAGCTTTAAAGACTAGTTATCTGCAGCTCAAATAGTTTACTACAGACTACACACAGCAGTGTTGTTTTTAAAGTTAAACAAATGACATTAAGCAAAGGAATTAGCAAGATTATCTACAATTAAAGCAAGGAGTTAATGATGCAACTTGTCAAATTTCTAACAATTATTTTGAATTGTCTTTTTTGTTGTTAAAAGTAATATTTCCATACAAGAAAAACAATCTGATTTCATTAACTTAATAGAAAGTAAAGTGGGAAAAAACATATAAATAATATGTTTACAAGAAGTAACATTGTGACCAATTTTAATTTCCTATGTATAGCCCCTAAATTGCCTAAATTACTCCACAATGAGAATTTATTAATTTTTTTTTTTTTTTTTTGGCGGTACTGGGGATCAAACTCAGGACCCTGCGCTTGCTAGGCAGGCACTTATTCCACTGAGCTATATCCCCAGCCCCAGAATTTATTAATTTTTTACAGTTAAATTTTCTTTCTCTCTTCTCTCCTTTGCAAAAAAAAAAATATGGATAAAGTATGAAAACATCATTTGTCATCCTATGGGAATTGATTCTAACCCTCAAATGTCTACTGATATAGTTTAATAACTGCCAATTTTCTCTGGGTAGATGTAGCTTCCTCCTGACAAATCGTTTGGTTTTTAAACATGATCATCTTTAATTTGTCCAACTATAGACAAATATATTATTCTACCACATAGCTGAAGATGTTGCATCGTATAAGGTCTTTTTGTAATTGTCCTTGAGTTGCTTTCAAGGCAAATTTTTAATTCTTTGTAACACAACAAGTTTCCAGTCTGTCTCTTCATGTCCTACCCCTTGTTGAGAGGCACTAATATTTCAGGCATATGAGACTCTCATGAGATACCACATGTTCTGCCCCAGCAGTCTGTACTTTGCCCAAGAACTGCCTCCCTCTGTTGGCACATCAGAGTTCTTCCCCTGTGCATATAGGTTGAAGCTTTTCTCTCTGTCATCTCTTTTGTCTACCCTAACCCTTCTAAGTCATCCTCCTGGACTCGGATTACACTGAGAGCAAGTGTGCCGCATTGTACTACAATCATTGGCTTCCTCTGAATCTGTGCATTAAACTCTAAGCTTTCTAAAGTGCCCTTCATCTCTGTCATCTAGCAAGTGTTTTGAACTGTTGGTACTAAGATCATGTTCAATGAACAGTGATGAGTAATTGCCGAATGAGTGTCCACTGTGCTGCTGTTAGGGTTTCTTGGCACACTTGAATCTCTGTGTTGGAAATAATCCAAGAAAGTGCAGGTTCTACCAAGTATATGTTGAAAGGGATGCTTAGTAGATAGTAAGCATGTTAAAGATGTGCAAGCTGATGTGAGGCTAATATAAAACTGTCTTCTATGATTTTGCAGATAGACAAAATGTGGCACTGTTAAACTTGTAAAATCACATAACAGTTATAGATTTTCGCTTCACAGTTAAAGAAGGTTGCAGAATATGGATTTTACATTAGTACCAATATTCTTAAACTCAAACTTTAGGGTAATAATTATGAGATTATTATAAGGACACGAGTGTCAGTTTACACTATGCAGACAAGTGCATGGAGCTTGTACGCAAATCACTTACTACAAGAAACAGCTTATGCTGTTTCAGTTATAATATTGTCAGTTTATTCCTGCTCATCTAAGGTATAGGTTGGTTTTATTCTATCTCAAAGATACATATAAGCATATTATAAATATCTAGAAAACAGATATTATCATATTAATGATATTTAAGCCCTTAGCACACAATCAAGCTTGAAAACATAATTCTATTAAACATTTCTTGGTTATTGAAATAATTAATCTGTTTTCAAATCTCTAGTAAGAGCCTCTCTGTGGTGCTTTGTATTTAATTTTTGTCATTATTTTGGGGAGGTTGGCAATTTGCTGTGTGTTACATATAATTCTATTTATATCTCTTTAGTGGAATATTTGATTATTATTTTTACTTTCTAGAAGATATTATTGACAAATTCATGTTGTATCTATATGTCACAGGCAGGCAAATTCTATGTTCATTTTTAAAATGCTGTATACAAATTATCCTCATTTTGTCCTGTTTCCTCCTATTTGTTTCTGTACTTTTTAAACCATTGTCTGTTCTGCATTGTTAGGGCTTTTATAAGTGTGAATGAGGGCTGGCTCTCACTTGTTCTCAGTTTTGGTCTGATGCATTAAATAACACAATCTCTTTTACAGGTATTAAAGGCAAGGATACTTCCCCTGTAGCAATCTTCTGCTCTAAAACAATCAGAAAAGATGATTGTAAGGAAAATGAGTCACAGCTGAGACTGCCAGTGAGCCTCTGGAGCTTAGATGCATATCGGCTAGTATAGGAACACTGATGCCTTTTAGTTACAATCTTTCCAGACTATGCCTGCTCATCTTGAAACACTGAACTATACAATAAACAGTGACATAACGTTGAGAAGCAAATTACATACTGTTTTTGTTACTAAACTGGAAAACGAAAATCTGTCCTTATTATCACTGTGTCTAATATATCCTTTTAAAAGTGGTAAAATCCCATGGGACAGGCAGTTTGAAGACTATGAACCCCAAGAAGCACTCACTAAGCCATAAAGCTCTTATCTGTCAATATCATACACAGTAAATGTGTTAAAAAAGTGTATAATGGTGCTCTATTGTTACTGCGAAAGCATCAGTCTTCTTTATGTTTGCATTAGGGACTTGTTAAGGTGCAGAATGTTTTGCCCACTAAATGTCTATATGAAACAAGACTGTCAACTCAGCTATAAACGGAGGGCACTCTTCGTAGAAAAATCTCTAAAATTGGCTTTATAATGATAAACAGCGGAAGAGCCTCTCTATTCTCATTTTCAGCTGATAATTGTTTAAGGGTTTGGAAGCAAATACAAATATAAATGTGATTTTTAAAATCTTATAAGCTTACTTTAAAATCGGTTTTTCTTCAGTTTTTATTAAGACTGAATGTACTGTGGCCAGAGGTCATAAAGTAGCCAGTAATCACCTGCGTTCAATACATTGACAAATATACTGCATATTTTGGGTAATATTTGATGGAATTTTAGGGAACCAAGAGAAAGACTCTTATTCCAATATTAGAGTGGGAAACTTTTTTAATATACTTTTTGTAATTTTTCTGCATGTACAGTGTAACTAATAAGACTTTGAAGTTTTGATCCCACTAGCTATTGTTTGAGTGTTAGGGAACCCTGAAACCGTTATATTTTAATTCTCACCTCTACAGTGATAGAGTTAGGAGATAAAGCCTTTGGAGGTGGTGGGTCATGATGGGGCCATCCTTGTAACAGAGATGAGAGCACTTCGGGGAGAGACTGCAGAGAGCTAGCTTGCCCCTTCCACCAAGAAGGTTTTATCCACTTGCCAACGGATGATTGGGCCTTAACCAGACTCCGAATCTGTCTGCACTTTGACCACAGACTTCCTAGTTCTAATACCTTGAGAAATAAGTTTCTGTTGTCTGTAAGCTATCCAATTAATGGCATTTTTAATAGAAGCCTTAACAGATTAAGACAGCACTGTTGAAAGAAAATACAAAATATTTGGTAAGAATGGGTTTGTGAGAGGGTGGTTAAAAAAAGATAGGAAAATAGTGAAGCCGTCAAATGTCTGTGTGTCTTCCTTACATTTCTTTCCCTAGCCTCATCATCTTGCGTCTGCCCTGGGTACTGATGACTGGGTCATGGAGACCACCATTTATGCTCTTAATATTTCTCTGTCATTTAACTCTCTGGAACAACATAGCTAAACAGAATCATAAGTGACTAAATGTAAGGGGGGCACATTGTTAACTGTGATGCTTTTCAACAGAAGAAGGCCTGAGATCTGTATTTCATTTCTTAAAATGAAGAAAAAGTAATTATAATGTAGTAGAACTTCTTAAAACAATATAGTCACTTGTGAGTTAGGGAGCTCTAAATCTTCCACATTAACAGTAGAAATCTTGCTATTTTGGGCCACAGTGGAAGGAAACCTTTAAAACTATTCTTAAAAATACTTTTAGAATACTCATAACAGGTCATCTCACTAACAAAAATAATCTTTTGGAAAATAGAAATTCAGATACAACACATATATTAATACTCTTAATTTCACAATATTCATTTGTCTCATAAGTAATAATTTATTTATTTTTTATTTATTTATTTTTTGCGGTACTAGGGATCGAACTCAGGACCCTGCGCTTGCTAGGCAAGCGCTTATTCAACTGAGCTATATCCCCAGCCCATAAGTAATAATTTAAATCTCATACATAAACTAGCATGTCATACCATCAGATCAGAGCCCATTAAAAATAAAAAAAATGTGAAATAACTTCAACGGAAGGACATATATGAAATTTTTAATGAAAAAAATATTTACATTGTAAGAGTAGTGTGTGTTCTTGATAGTAAATAAAACTGTTTTCTTTTTCTTGGCCAAATTTTCAATATGAAATACACTTGCCAGGGAAACAAAAAGCATTTTAGGTATTTCTTTTTGTCCTTTTTTCAAAAAATGGGAATAGTTAGAGCATTATTTCTTAACATGCTTTTGTGAATTAACTTATTTGAAGAATTTTAGTTGATACTGCAAGACCCATATCCTTTAAGATATTCTTTGAAACCAGACAACCACCAAGAGATGAAGACAGAGCAAGCTACATGCCCAGAACCCTGCAACACCACGCCGTTCCCACTGCCATCTCGGAGCACTTATGCTCTAGGGCTTGAGTAATCCTACACCAAAACTTCCTTCTCTGACATTAACCGCAAATGTAGAAAGATGGGTCGAATAACACGCTAATGTCTCTTTTCCTACTGGAAGTCACTTGAGCGTTTGAGGTCAAGGGCCTATTGCTCATAGGAGATGAGACAGAATAGACATTGAAGTGGAAGCTAAAATTTTAGATTATTAGTTTGAATAATTAAAACAGACAAGAAAGAAATGGAACCTTTCCAAGAGTTTATGTAAAAACTGAACTGAGAATCTTCAATCCTTTCTTAACCAAAATGGAAATTTCACATAAAATTCGAAGCTCATCTAAAAATAAGGTGTTCATGAGCAGAGAAGAACTATCGCCTATTAGATCTACCAAGAACCTCAGTGTCACCTATCCTTTTCCTAATTTTGTAGATGAGGAATATAAAAGGATTGAACAAATTATTTGAATTGACAGGATAGTTAAAGGTAAGTCTAGCGGGTCAGATGATCTGACTTGCAGCTCATAGCTGTCTGTCCTTAAGAAGTCTGTGTAATAGGACTTGGGGAGGGTTGGTATTATGTATCCAAAAAGAGCAAAGTGGAACAGCAGTACAACTAAATTTCATTCAAATTTTTCCCTAAGGCATCAACCCCTTTTGTAGGCAAGTCCTCCCAAACTAAAGAGGGTTCTAAGATGATGACAGTTAAGATTCACTTAGATTGTGCTGTACTTTAAAACATTTCTGTGCAGCCCCACTCACTAACAGAGCCTTAATTCTTGGCATGTTTCACTTTGCAAAGATTGAGCGGATTTTTTTTTTTGTATGAACACAATTTGGAGTTTCTAAAATTTCCATTTGTAAGCTGAGAATATTTAAGTAATAATATATTATACTTCTTTATTTTAAGAAAGGAAAACATAATATTTGTATCAGTTAGATGCCAGGTGCTACTAGTTTCTCCAGTAAAAACTCATGAACCTCTTAGAAGGCAAATAATATTAATTTACTCGATTTACAGATAAGAGAACTGATACTTTGAAAAAGAAGTAAGTGATTCATGGCCATAAATACTGTATGAACAGTATTCAAATCCATCTGACTTACTCTAAGTGATTTGAGATAAACCACTCTAGGATGAAGTATTTTTTTATTTTTATAAAGACAATTCATATTAAAAGCGAACATTTAAAAATCAATTTTAGTAACGAAGTAAAAACCTTCTGAAGCATATTATTGTATGCATTTTTAGTAACTGCTTGATGTTCCTATTTGTTGTAATTTTGTTTCTTTAAGAGAAAATGTCCTGACTACAAGAACCTGTGTGAGGCTATGAAGAAGTCAGTTCAAATTCCTGTATTTAGTACGTGAGTGACATAAAAACAAATCACATGCAATAAAAATATTAAAGGTGTGTAGAAGTAATGGAACTATTAAGAGAAAAAGGATTTCATGATGAGAAGGCTTTGGAGTTGTTTTTCAGGTAGATAAGCAGACAGTTCACCGTGTTCACAGCCTCCTCTGTAACACAATTTCTGCCTCTCTTGTGGCTCATTCTCACTAAGTTATTGCAGGACATTTATTACTAGGAATACAAGCAGTATTTTTACTTGGAGCCATAATGCAAACTCAGATTTGGCACAAAGTACTCAGACATCATTTTAAACTTAGAAAATTATGACTTTAATTAAAGATTCAGCATACAGCCAGCAAGATCATAAATCTGGAATTGATTCTTTGGTGTGGGTTAGATTCCTGTAACCTCAGTGGTCACATCACCTCTCTCAATGCTGCTAATGTCATTGCCTGTTTCCCCTTCTCCCTGCTTCTTAACCCTTCATTTTGAGTGTTTTTCTTGTCTTCCACTCTCTGGTCTCATATTGTTAGAGCTGGGAGTTTAATTTAAAAACAAAAAGGTAGGAATTGTAATTTCTGCAATTAAAACTGAGTTTGGACTTCTGCTTATAATTGATTTTGAATTTATATTTTGGTAAGCTCCTCTTGGTTGTTAAGTTTTTGACCCTTCCACTCCCAAGTCCTGGAGTCTGTATCTGTTTTTTCTCCCACTTCTCAATTTTGCAACTCTTTTTTATGTCCTTTCTATTAAGATTTTGTGAGTAAATATATTTGTGCAGAATATGAATAGAAATCTGGTAGAAGGAAATAGTGCTTCTATGTGTGACAGTACATATTAACATTTGAGGATGTTAACAGGAAAGGGAGTACTGTTAGAAGGTCAGAATTAAGAGGAGAATCCTATGGAATTTATCTCTAAAAGTTGAGGCTGTCATTTATCAAAATATTGCAACTTGGTGGACCTGAGATCCCAGCCCAGTGGGTGCTCATACGTTCACAGCCCATGCTTCAGTGCCCTGGCGTGATGGGATGGCTGGAGGACAGAGACTGTCACATTTATTTCTGCTGAACAGTAAACCCCCAAAGGTCAACCTTAGCTCTTATTTTGAAAAACTTATACTTGTTCCCAAAATCAGTTTCAATACAGGATTAGTATTTTTAATCTGACAAGTCACAGTCAAAATAACATCTCATATATTTTAAAACATAACCTGTTGCATTGTTAAGTAAGATAATATAAATAAAAGTGTCTGGGGCTCGATATCTTTTGCAATGTGTCTTTTGCATTTTTCCTGTGGTGATAAATGTGTGTAATTAATTCTGAAACACATCTTACAAAGGAATCCATACATTTATGAGAAAGCTTATAGAGACCTAATCTAATGAATACTGAAATAAAGGAATTATTTCACACTTGCATGTAAAAATAATTGATAATCTAAATTTTAAAATGAGATGCCAAAAGCCATGTGTCATGGCAGGAGTTAAGATTGATTATGTCAACCTGAAATCATTTGAAAAACTGTAATTTCAAGACAGGCCATTTGGTCTGATTTTTCCTTCTTGCAGCAAGCTGTAAATTCTTTTGGAAGTATCATCCTTCCCACATTGGAACTCATACATAGCCTTGATCTTCAGAACTATTAATTGGGCTGCAGTGAACCTGAATAAATAAACTATGAAGTCAGCCTTAGCTTCCATGAACTTCGGCATTCCCCCTCCATATATCTCCTAATAACTTCCAAGAATTTACTAACCTCGCCCAGACATCTGCTGGTCCTGTCATTCTTTTAAAATGTATTGTTCTTTGTCTAAAACATATAAAAGTGTAAGGTTTTGGTCGTTTTTTTCAGACGTTACTGTCACAGGAAGACCCGGATGACATGTAAAATGCGGGTGCTTTTTCTCTCATGAAACTCAGCTCTTACATTAATCCAGTTTTTAAATGTAGCCAAACAGCTCAGCTAAAAATTCACTGTGCCTGTGTGGGGATGTGCCCATGCTCTCCTACATCACGTTGTAGAAAATACTCAAACAAGCATCTAAATAAGTACTAACATTAATGTATTTAAAGACACATTAATTGAAGGCTATTTCCTAATGAAAACTGTTCCCTCCAGTTGAAATATTACAGCTTCATCCAATTTGTCTGCCTGGCTCTTGTAAAGTGCACACTCATGATACATTTTCTTTCCCCTCAAGTCGCTCTGTCCTAAAGCAGCTCATCATTTGTGCCATTTGCTATGTAGGAAATGTGCCACATTGTTGCCTTATGGGGAAATAATGTTTATAACTTGATTATAATTCACTTGTAAGTGAATTATAACACTAAGACTGTAGTGTTAAAATTTGCCTGTGGCAATTCAAGAATGCATTTGAAAGGTTCAGCCTTATCTGAACTGAGTGTTCAGTTTATCTTCACAGGTGCTCCAGTGTAGGAGCTGGACAGCACCATGGCCACGAGGCTGTCATCCTCACAGTCTTGGTGGTCAACTTTATGCTTTCAACCTGAACAGCTCTAATCTTTCACTGTAAAACAATTAGCTTAAATCTGTAATATTACGAAAAGAGTCTCTTCCTGATGCAGATGTTTAAAGGCTGTTTTTCAGCCACAAAGATAACGTACATAACTTGTATTCTTCCACCGCAAATGCTTTACTGAATTTGATGAACTTTGTTGAATTTAACATGCTATGTGGACACATTTACTAACATTGCATTTTGTACATTAAAATGAATCACTTAAAATGAATTCTGAATAAGGCTTAATGATATTTAAGCACCAATCTAAATCATCTGATTTTTCATTATCCTGCTGTAGTTTAAGGCAGTGGTAACAAGCAAGACATTAGGACGGTTAATTCATAAGATTTTTGATATTTTTATACCCATTTCTTAAAATATTTTGTAACTTTCATCTTCAGGAAGAATAGACAGGAAATGAAACCCTCAAACAGCTAAAAGGTAATAGCATTGAAGAACTTGAATTTCTGTAAGAAATTGTCATTGAGACTTGAGAGAATAACATTTGAGAACAGTACCTACACTGGGCCATTTGTGATTTTAATTGAATAAAATATCACTAATGATCTCATTCTTTCTTAAAGGCACTGGTGATGGTTGCATGTGTTGAAAGTGAACCAGACTGAGTGAAGGCCCAATGAAAACAACCAGATTAATTTCTTAACATATTCATTGAACAGAACAATCTCCTATTGGACACATAAAGGTGACATCTACCTCACCCAGACAGGGAAGGAACAAATTTCAATACACCCCTCTCGTATCCTCTCAGAACACTGGTGGATAATCACCTCCCCAGTTAAGAAGGATGCTGACTGTTTACGGGTGCTAAACGTTTAAATCTGGGGAAACAGCGGTAGTTGCATGCCTGATGAAAACATTTCTTGTGTCATTTGCACTAGCTTGGATTGTATTCAGGTGCAAATAACAGAAAAAAGGGAGCTTCAGGGGATGGGATATAGCTCAGCAGCACAATGCCTGGCTGGCAAGCACAAGCTCCTGAGTTCGATTCCTGGCAACCCCCCCAAAAAAAACTACATATGTGTAATTCATAAAGAACATGCCTTAGAGGAAGCTTCAGTTTTTCACTGAGGTTTTAGGAATGCTGTTAGTACTGGTTCAGCTTCTTGGAACATCAAGAGGATCAGGGCTATTTCTCAACATTAGCCATCATTAATTAGATTTACATCCTCCTGTTGGTTGCCTGACAATCACAATATGGCCACAGCATTTTAGTCATCATTATATTTATAAGCAAATGACATTATTTAGAGACAGGAGCAGGTAATCAAGGGCAGGCTAAAGAAAAAGGTCTCCTGGCTGTCTCCATCATGCTTCCTCTGATGTCTTGTGTTTATGTTCGTTTCTTGTTCCTGGGACAAAATACCTGACATCTACAAGTTAAAGGAGGAGAAGTTTACTTAGCTCACGGTTTGTACAGCTTTCAGTCCATATTCAGCTGGTCCAAGGTAGGGCGGCCTGGTGAAGGGATGTGGCAAAGGAGTAAGAGCTCATAGCGTGGCAGGCAGGAGCCAGCAGCCCTCCTTTCCCTTTTTATTCTACCCAGGCTACAAATCTACTGGGTAAGAGTCATCCATAGCCAGGGTGAGTCTTTCCTCTTCACTAAACCCACCACCCGCACCAAGAACTATAAGGCAATCAGTGGGTTAATCCAACATCTAACCCCCATCATCCAGTCAGACCCCAAAACCCCACCTATGAGCACAAGAGGTTTGGGTTGAAATAAGATTTAAATCGTAACTTCTCTTTGCAAAGGATCCAGTTAGTTAGGTTCCTCTAAATCCTAAGAAATGCCTGGAAAATATCTATTTTCTCCTAGGGTGCAAGGCAGCCAAGAGAAATTTCCCCAAATTGGCCTCCTGCTTTTTATCTGCATCCCTTTTTCACTCTTTATTGTTGTCTTCTGTCATTTGTTTATGAAGATATAAGATACTGTTCTACTTATAATAGGGTTATAGTCTGCCAAACCAATTATAAATTGAAAATATCATAAACCAAAAATGCATTTTATACAATAGCTACAGACCATCACACCTTAGTGACAATGGAATCTATTGGTTGTTTACCCAGGTGATCGTTTGGCAGACTTAGAGCTGAGGCTTAGCATCACAAGAGAGTATCAGCCACACTGCATATTGCTAAGCAAAGAAAGAACAAAATTCAAAATGAAGTAGACTTTCTGCTGAATGTATATTGCTCTTGCAATCAAAATATTGTTAAGGGAAATGGCCATGAGTCAGCGTCCATCTGTAGATCTATTGTGGTCCAAGCATGGTTTGAAGTGTGACTACACATGGTTGTTTCCTAGAGATATGTCCACAAATTACAGAAATTTCACTGAAATGAGTCAGTCCCTAAAGTAGGATCTGATGCTGAACTTGTGACCTGGGGTGAGTCTGTACTTACAAGGTAACTTAGCTGCAGAAGATGAAGATGATGTTGGTGCTGCAGAGGACGTCAGTGCATGCTATGGAGCTTCCATGTGTGGACAGTTTGTTCCATAAGGTGCCACTTCCACTTTAGCAGTAGATCTCTTTTCTTAAAGCTATCTCCAGAGGACACCAGGGAGGTTCTTTGGCATTACCTGTCTGTAAAAACGTCACCTAATTGTTTTGTTAAAATTGTTTAACAATCTTTCTGCTTTTAAATATAAGTATTTTGTAAAATCTTTCTAGACTGAACCCTTCAGTATACATTTGCTAATGTTCAAACCATTCTGGTTTCTCTTGTAAGAACTGCTGTTCCTTTCTTAGATGTTTATAGCGCATAGTATGTACTGATAAAGCTGTATGATTAGATGAGAAAGTTAATCTAATGTCTATCTACAAGTCTCTGGTTCTTTTTCCTAACATTTTCTACCATCTCCACTATACGCCATCACCCACAGGGTGACTCACATACACTGCCCCTTGGACACATTACTTTCAGAATGGTTCCACCTCTGGACCTTAAAATCAGAACTCCTGTGTCATACAAGGAGTCTTTTACTTTCCATCCCTGTGTTGTGAATCCTAAACATGGTCTTAGGTCATTGTACTTCACAAATCACCAAACTGAGTTCCATTCTTGATTCCTTAGCACGCTCTATTTATTCCTCTTGACTCACTTGGAGTAGAGCAATGACACTGTATTTGTGGAATACTGACTGTGTACATTACTGAGACATTTACATGTATTATTTCATTTGACTGCCTCCATTGGGAATGAAATGCTTTCTGCCTCTTGCTCTAGCTGTGAGATTCTAGGTGAGTCCAGTGTTAAGCCATGGGGTTTTACATCACCTGGTGCCATGACCACTGTTTATGTTCTGATCTCTTTCTCTCAATATCAAGTTGCACAATTTCAAACCTTATCTTTATATTTTATCAGGAAAAATTAATCTCTTCCCTTACTCCCTTTCAGTTCCCACTTTGCCCTCCCTCACCTAGATTATCACAATCCCTGTGTTGCTGCCATTTTTCTTCTACCCTTTCTACTCCAGTTTCTTGCTGTCTCCTTCCTTCTTTGTGATCACTGTGGGTGAGTGAACCCACGGCTTGGAGCATGCTAGGCAGGCCGTGTACCACTGAGCTCCAACTGCGCTCTTCATTTCTTCTCAAAATAAAGAGCTAAATGAAAAACAGATAATGTGAATTAGAAAGATAGATCTTTCTCCAAGAGAAAAGGGATCAAAACATGAAAGGAGGAGGGGAAGAGAAGGAACAAGAACGGAAGTGAGGCATCGAGATGTGTTATGCTCACACACCAGCTCCACCTGTGGGATGCGAAGATGAGGTGCTGGAAATGTGCACAGAAAGAGAAAAGAAAGGAGATCAGGTGAGAGGTGAAGGAGGGATGGAGTAGGGAAATAAAGGAAATGAAAAAGGAATTAAGGGGTGTTATGCATGTGTACCAACTCGACACATGGAATGTACTATTATGTACTACATACACGTCCTCATAAACTAAAAAAATAAACAGTTACAGAACCTTCAAAAACACTGACTATAACTTACTTTCAATTTTATTATATTCATTTTCACCTCTTTATGTTGGGACTTAAGGAGTTTTGGTAATGATCTCATGCTGCTTCCCAGCGCCCTCCTCCTCACTATTATGAGGAATTAGTGTATCTGGTGCTTTGAACAGATTCGTTCTATTTGCGTTCTCCTGCTCACATTCCTTTGTTGCTGCTTTTCCTCAGTTTAAAACAAAAAGCACTTCAATATCCCATTCTCGGACATCTATTGCTTGACTTAAGGCACAGATTATATGCAAGTCCTTTATTTTCTTTGCACCCTACTGTAATGTACTCTGTTCCTATGTCTTGTCCCGCTGTGACAGTTCATGCCAGCTTTTGGCACTTAGCAAAAGCTTCTTTGAATACTTGGAAATATTCTTCACATGTGTAACACTGTATTATATTATTGTATTTTCTTCTAAGTCAATTAAAGGGAAGTCAATCATTGTGTGCATTATCAAAGTTATGTATCGCT
This sequence comes from Dinomys branickii, assembly GCA_004027595.1. NCBI lineage: Eukaryota > Metazoa > Chordata > Mammalia > Rodentia > Dinomyidae > Dinomys > Dinomys branickii. Next base: position 42,030 of record PVLD010006121.1, on the reverse strand, counting down.
CCTGAGCAAAAACACTCTCGAACGCTTAACATTTAAAATCCTTGCCTAAAAATATCTTTTTCATCTAATTAAGTTAATCAAATAAATATAAGACATCAAAGGTAAAATTGATAATTATAGAAGTTAAGAAGTCACCAGAAATAAATCATTCATAACCAAGTGATAGTAAAATAAGAACTGTCATCTGGTAACATAGAACAGTGAGGACAAAAAACTTATGATCTTCTCCTCTAGTTTTGGAGAGAATTTCTGTAAAATCCTCTATACTTGTTTGGCTACACTGTTTCAGAGGTTACAAAAAGGACTACTTCTGATGAATACCTCCAATGCTTTGATTATGCAAAGTGATATGGTATTGCACAAGCATGGGTACAGTAGAGGCCAAGAGTAAAATCTACAGGCATTCATAGAAAATTTTAATATATGAATTGCATCTATATTAGTAGTATTTATCATGTGGTGCTTAGGCAAGCAGCAGCAGGACCATCTCTGCGGTGGGACATAGTGAACTTTGTTCCATCTGTTTCCTGAAGAATTTCTAACACAGATAGAAGTTTTAAAACTACTGACGTTATTAAGCATGGTTACACTTCTGCCTGTTTATAAATTCATCTCAAAATTGTAAAGCATGGTATATAATCAGGAGATATTTAAGGAAAAGAGATCCGTTCATCTTTCCAAAGAAAAGTTAAGTCTGTCTCAAAAGTAATGCCTTGATTAGAGCTACATTGAGTGATGCTAGTGAGGTTGAATAACCTTATCTCTCTTACCAGTTCAGATGAATTTATCAAGCACCTCTCTTACACATTCTGTTTATTTACCTACCCATTGTCTCCACCTGCAGCCCCAGTCAGTGAGGTTCTGGAGTTCCGGTATGGCATCTCCTCTACCGAATACATGGTGCAGTGAGCTCGGATGCCTACATAGTCATGGAATACACAGATTCAAGATAATCCATGTGAGCTAGACACATGCGCTTTCTGCCTCCACAGAACCTGCCTTCTAGTCAGTGAAAAGCTGCATAAAAATGGCATACACTTTTCCTGGAATGGAAAGAGAAGGGTACCTTGAAAGATAGGAGTGAAACGGGCTTTAGAGATATGCTAAGACTGCCTTTCCAAGGTGATGTTAAACCTCAGACCTGAGAGTGAAGAAACATCCTGCAGAAGATCACGAGGGCAGGAGAGCTTGCCTGGCAGAGAGTAAGGAAGAGGTGAAGGCCCTGAGTGGGGAGAAGGTTTGGCATTGCTCTAAGGAGCTGTCAGTATATCTGAGCTTAATTAGTGAGCAGGAAATTGGCAAGAAACAAATTTGGAGATTTAGTGAAGGGTCAGAAAACCCAGAGCCTTCTGAGCTGAGGCAAAGAACAACGAGAAAAAATAAAATAAAAATTTAAATGTCATCTCTGTTTTAAAATCAAGTGATTCTCGAAGTAATAGAAAGTACAGTAATTTGTGCTTCTTCAAACTGTGATTGTTCTTACAAAAGGCATAGTTAAGCGTGCACTCGGGGCTGGGGATATAGCTCAGTGGAATAAGCACTTGCCTAGCAAGCGCAGGGTCCTGAGTTTGATCCCCAGTACCGCAAAAAAAAAAAAAAAAAAAGCGTGCACTGGGACAATCCACATAATAGGTGCTAAATTTTTAACATGGAAAAAAAACCCAGATAATTCAGCATTAGTTTCACATTATAATTCTTCTCAAAGCTGTTCTTCCCAGGCTCTTGCTTTTCTCATAACCTCAGAAAATCTCAACATTTTGTGCATAAAAGTTCAAAATGCCAGCTTTTGCCATCTGTTTCTCAAGACTGGTATTGGAGTCCAGAGAGAGTTAAGAGAACCTTGTTTTTAAAAAGATAACTAGAGTATTGTGAGGCTCAGAATACTGTTAAGGATTCCATCCCCTTCTCTCTCCAAATTTTGGAAAAGTTACAGGTTCCACTGTTAGAAATGAGGCTTTGTAATCATGGAACATGCATTGTCTGTGATTCCTTTGGCTCTTCACTGAGTTACTAAATTTGATGCTAGATGATTAAATATGGTCTTAAGCTTGAGCAAGAAAGCGAAAATATTCTTTCTTGCTTATACAGTGATTTAGTAGTGATACAATATTTCTTTCAAAGGTCCAAGTGGGTACAGAACAAAATTATTCCCTTGGAATGCTCACACATTAAGCCAGCATGGTTTATTTGCCCATAAGTAGTCATTCATTTCTTCATTTGTCTGCTTAAAATAGTTCTATATATTTGTGTTTTCATATCAGGAAAGTCAGTCAAAAGGGTTGTGATGCCCCCTCTTACATCAGAGCTTTTGTTGGCTATATAATTAAGTGATATAAGTGTAATTTCATGCATTTGTATGCCAGCTGCTTATTGCTAGGTTCTTTTTAAAAATTGCTGTTATTTATGCACTTAACAATCATGATCCCTTTTACAGAGTGTAACACATTCTCACTTAATTGTGTTTCTATCTATTCTTAAAAATAACTTGTTTAGAAGCCAGGCATGGTAGTGCCTGCATGTAATCCCAGCACCTGGGAGGATGAGCCAGGAAAATTGTTAAAAGTTCAGGACAAACCAGGGCAACAAAATGAACTGAAGTTCATTTTTCCTGCATATTGAGATCCTGTCTCAAAAAGAAAAGAAAAAAAAAAACTTGCTTTTTCGCTTGCAATAATGTCAGGAATTTTTTTTACCCTTTGTTACTGTTAAGGGAAGACAATGCTAAAACACATTGACTTTGTATTTTGCTAAGTATTCAAGCTGTAGTACAACTCAGGAAGTATTATTTTCAGGCAAAATTACAAGGGGTTAACATTTTCATCTCTGAATCTTCTTTAAAGTTTTAGAAAGGAAAACTATTGACATATTTGCTATTGGGAAAAGACACAGTCTTGTGGCAGTGTTTTGAATTTGTGGTGTTTTTGATGTTCCTCATTCACAGTATCAATTTTGCCAATTGAGTATAGCTTAAATTGCTACATACAGATTAGATGGTGCTTGACTAAAATAATGATGCTAATAAAATGAACATTGGTGATTTTTAAAGATTCTGTATTATTTTAATGTTAAGAGGATAGTAATATGCCTTGGTTTCACAATACTAAATTTAAATCATTTCAAACACATTATAATCCAGCATGATGTTATTCATTATACTGACACAATATACCTGAAACATCCCATATGTCATTGTATCTAGTAGCTGTTAATTTGAAATAAAATATCCATCAGCAACATAAAAATAGTAAAACTCTGTTATCTGTTGATTATAATGATGCATATTTTTGCTGTTGATCTTCTTTAAATATGTTTTAAGATAATTATGAGAAGTTGTATAAACTCTAAAGATACCCTAAAAATGCGACTGACTAATCAATCATGTTGGCCTGAACTGAATGTTTCCAAATATAGTTAATATCTGAACACTGGAGATATATATATATATATAATTTTGCTCAGTGATCTGAGCAAAACAAGAGGAGCCCAGCATGAGTTCAAATACCACATAAAGGGTCTTATGATAGAAAACTGTGATAAATGTATTACAACTGACTACTGATAAACTCTGTACATAGCTGGTTTGCTTTACTCATTTAAATTACTTTCTACTCAGTAATTTCATTTTCAGTTACATGGTCAATATTTAACAACAGAGAAAATTAACATTTCAAGATTCAAACATGAGGAAAATGGATTAGCTCCAAATTACACACAGTATACACTCTACTATTTATTTTCATCCCATATCAATTTTTTTTAAATTCCTTCATCTGCTTCCACTCTAAACTCACTTAACAAAACCAATAAATTAGATGAGGGAAACCAGTGGAAAAACTGTAAGAAGAATGAAAGTTGGCTAATCCAAAAATTAGTATTTTAACCAAATAGGATTATTACCCCAGGATAATAAACGATAAAATTATCCTTTGAACAAAAGACAACTTTTCCTTCACTTGAAACATTTTATATTATCATAGCTTGCTAACTTATATTAGAAATACTGTTAGTTATTACCATATTCATAAATCATTGCTACTTTAAATCATAGTTGTATTATAGGTATGGTGTTGTATCCTTATAATTCAATATATTTTGTTTATGGTTTAGTTTTTGATTATTCTCTTTATAAAAATCAGACAAATAATTTTCAGTTCTGTAACTCTATAGCTATTTGACTTACTCACAGAAAGTCTTTCCTGCTATGTGCTGCACAGTGCTGATTTTTTAAATCCAAAGGCTCTTCATGGACTCTTCATGCTCACCAGCAGGGCACCAACAGGGGAGACGCCAAGAACTGGCCACTTGGTCAGGACTATATTTTGCTTTTAACATCTACTCGAATGTACACATCCTATACCCATCACTCTGTGCTCTATCCCTTGGCTAAATATTTTCTGAACAAAGAGTTTCCAGTCACTAAAATTGTCTTTCTTATTAACTCGTTCTTCTAATTTCCCTATCTTTCAGTGCCCAGTTTGTACAAAAGATGATGTCCTAATAGGCATTGAAATTATTTAGCAGCTCCCCTGGATTCATCTCGAATTATCTCTGTGACCAATACTTTACTCTCAAGAGTCACAAAATCTTTCACCTTTCCCTAAAATCAACTCTTTCCAGAAGTCTCCCTGTTCTACGTATTCACTAAACTCATCTCTAAATCCATTAATAGTTCATGTTCTGACTGGGTTCACCACACCAGCATTGACAAATCATCTCACTCACATGTCCTACTTTGAGTTTTCAGCAGGGGTTGGAGGAGGTAGATTTAAAAATTGGACTAATCTTTAAGTGTAATTTAATTCATCTAGATAATAGTAATTAGATAATATTAATATATTAGTATTAATTCCACCTTCTGGTAATGACATTTTGTATATTCTACTTTACCTGAAGTAAAAGCCCTTGTTCTTTCTATGCTGCAGTGTCCAAATATTGTTATGTCCAAATACATAAGAACACGTAAATTTTTGAGTTTTAGAAAATCCAAAGCTATTTTCTGTTTTCTCCTATGAATTCCCCAAATGAGTATTAATGATTAAATAGTTTGTATATTTTTCTTTCCCTCTCCCTCAATGTATTATGTAGTCAAAATATTCAGTTTTTAGAAACTTACTTTCCATTTACAAATCATTGTGTTTCCTTGCAGCTGAAGTATCGCATTAATTTCTTCATCTTAGGAAACACTGCAGCATTCAGGACTTCAGATATTCACTGCACTCACTTCTCGTTTCCCCTGCAATGCTCGAGAGCTCATCTTGCAGGAGCAATGTGTGTGGAGCATGACATCCGTTAGAATTCCATTGACATTTTTGCTGAAAATAAAATTTTCTAAAATGTATATCAGCAATTTTCTGATAAGAATACATAGAAAGGCTTGAAGCATTTTTATTTTTAATTTAAACTAAGGGAAATTATGCCATTTGTAGCTGGTGGAGAATCATGATCTAGACAGCCACATCAGATTACCATTTTAACAGGATTAACAGGGCCTCCAGGCTCTCAGAACTGCAAGGGGGGGCTCACTGAGAAGGAGAAATAGGCTTCATTAATATCTCTTCTCCTAGGAATACTTAGAGACCTAATCTATTTTCCACAGCCAGAGTTGTAGCATATGATTTCTTCTGCAATATCCAATAAGTAGAATTTAAAATGGTATAATTAGAGAAGCTTTACATGTCATCAGGAGATAGATAGAAGGGAAAAATACAAAATTATACATTGTTAATCTAAGCTTCCCTACATAGCTTCATTTGCATCCTATAAATACTGTTTCCCAAGAAGCGGTTTTAGAGCTGACTCCTTTACTTCCTCAATTTTTACGTCTTTTATAGTAGCCAGCCCCATACATGCACATTAACCTGTCCTATGAATCAGCTTAAAATATCTTTTCTCATTTTAGCTAGTGTAACACAGATCAAAATAGAGGCATTTAGAGCATTGACTTAGTATTGAAATGTTGCTAGAGTGCTTTCCAAGCCAGTAATTGCAGCCTCTCCCTGAAGTACAGGGTATTATATTGATCCTGGCCCCATCACTCACAGCTAGTCAACCACTTGACTCTATCGACGATGACAGGGAATGTGCACCAAGTGGGAAGCACCAGAGAGCTTCTGCCCTCCCTCTGGCGTCACACTCAGTGTTTTCTAATTTGATGTCGGGAGTGCCGATTGAAATCAAGTGTAGAGAGCCGTTGGGAGAATGGTCACAACGAGAGATTTGCCCATGATGGGATTTTTTTCCTGTTTTTGTAAATTATGAATAAGGTAGTCCTGTTAAAGTAAATATTACACACTATGACATCTATACTTACACATGCTAAATTAAATCTCACTGGTCTATTTTGTTCCCTTTGAGGACTAATAGTGGAGAAAAGACAGCATGAATGGACTGGAAGTGTCTTTGAAAGAGACACAATTTCCGCTCACCCCCTCCCACGTCTGCACTCTCACAGTGGATAGCAGATCATCTATGCGGCATTAGCAGCCTATCAAATGACACTGGATCCTTCAGGCTCCTTCAAGAGAACTTGCACCTGGATTTTTGTATACCAATGCTGTTTGGGTTTTGTACTTTCTGTGAATCGCCAGGATGTGCTAGGCTCCATTCCCTTCAGTGAGCATTTTGTTAAAAAAAACTTTGACATCTTATGGCAGCGCCTTTTTCTGAATTTGTATTAGTCAGTTTTTCTGCTGGTACAAAATACCCTACCCCAGTGCCTTAAAGTTTATCTGGCTCATTGTTACAGCAGGTTTGGTCCATGGTTAGTTGACTCTAAAGCAAGAACATCATGCCTCAGGGCAGAAGGGAGTGGCAAAGCAAAGCTGCTTAGTTCCTGAAGGCAGGAAGCACAGCCGGGGCATAGTGACAGAAAACTGACTGGGAACCAGGTATGGTGTCCAAAAGTCACACATGTGTGACCCCCGCCAACACACCCTGGGCTGCTTTATTTACCCCATGGCCTGTCAAGTTGACATATTCAAACCTATCTACCAAAAAATGTATATATAATTTCTGTATATGTATGTGTGTATGCATGTGCGTGTGTGCGTGTGTGTGTGTGTGTGTGTGTGTATGTGTGTCTGTGATGCGTTTGCACATCTGTTGAAACACGTGGGAGATCCAAACAGGAATAACATAGGCTTCCTATGCAAAAGATACTTCCAATCTAACAGGATAAGGGGAGTTTTATACACAGATAATAAGAGTGTTGACATCATAGTTTTCTGAAAGGAAAGATTCTATTATATTAGCATAAAACATAAAACATCATATCTGTGGGTTGGGGGAAAATTCTTCAGAAATCACTTATATTATTAAACCCCATCTTATCAGTTCACTGCCAGAATTCAAAATTGACAGCACTATGTAAAGATTAAATTATCAAAAGTATACCCTTCAGATTCAGAGAAATTGAAGTAGACTTTACACAATGGAAATGACATCTCATTTAAAATAAAGAGTAACAATTTGTGAGATTTCTGGGTTACCTGAGTTGTTATCCTTCATAAATAGATAAACATTCACATGATGATAATAATGGTCTTCAATACAGTACAGTACTAACTGAAGATAAAACTGAAATTACTGGCTGGCTTCTCTCAGAAAAGAAAGGACTAACTATAAATTATGCCCAAACTGAAATCATATTTTTGACACTATTTATCCTCCAGATGGACAACAGTAAACAACTCTGTTCAATAGGTTCACTGATTTGTTTGTCCAGGGGCATACTTTGCTGATTATTTGTCCTGGAAAACCTACTGGGAAGCAGCCTGCTCATGATTTTATTTTCCACTGGTCATATTGAAGTTTTGTAATTGTAGGAGCAGATGGCTGACAACTCTGCCTCAGCGTCTTCTAGGAAAGGACACCCTTTGCCTTCCCTTCCTTACCCTCTGTACCCGCTTCCACCACCCCCACATAGCACTCTTCTTCCTGTTCCAGAGTTGTGGTTTGGAATTCCCACACTGAGCACACCTGAGGCTGTTCTAATAAACAGAAACCTACTCCTACCCATAAACCAGCTCACAGCTTTTTCATTGAATATTTTTTGCCCTGTTAACAATTTTAAGTGGCTTTGAAATTGTTGGATTAACAATAGCTGGGTTTCTGTTATTAACAAAAATAATTCATGCTGTTGTTTTAAACCCACATCAGACTGAAACACAGTAATTTCACTGAGTAGAGCTCTCATGGAATTGAAATAATAGTACTGAAGTTGATTTGTACTCTTTAAACTATAATCTCAATACTTTAGGAGGTTGAGGACTTCAAGTCTGAGGCCAGCCTGGGCAGTTAATGACTTAGGGATATCCTGTCTCAAAATAAAGGAGAGCAGGGGCATAATTCAGTGTGAAGGCCATGAATTCAATCTCCGCCACTGAAAACAAAATTAAAACAACCAAACTTCTCTTTTGCCTTGATTGGTAGAATTTATTGTTCCACTTATTAAGTAAAGAAGCCATGTAACTGTCGCATTTCTTTTTGTCTTGACGCTACAGTTCGTGTTCAGGTCTATTGCATTTCAAACATTGCAATTAATGTTGTAAAGAACATCTTCTCCTGAAGTATTTCATTAGTTAGATTCTAGTTTATTCCCCATGTTACTCTATTGTGTTCTATGTCTTACTGATATTGTAAAAGAATTCAAATATTCAGAGAAAGTAAGAATAATTTCTTTTGGAACTCAATTTTTATACACATTTGCAATGAAAGTAATCTCAGATACTGTTCATATCTAACACTTCATGGTTCTAATTTAAAACAGCATATCCTGTGTGTGAAGACTATCATATTTCAAGCACTGTAATGTAATAGTCTCTCTGGTGATGACTGAAAACTCCAACTGAGGGAATGCTGCCAGGATTCCAAAGTCATCCAGGGCTTCATCACTTCAAAGAATTTGCAGTACAGTTAGGAAAGGTTACAAAAGGGCCAAGGGGAATGGGCATCTCAAGTGTTAAGCAGTGATGCAGTGAATGCCATTATGTACTCAATGGATGATGCAGGGAATCAGCAGGCATTTCAATGAACAAAATTCAATAAAGAAGGATCAATGCTAAAGTGAGATTTGAGCCAACTTTTTTAAATTTAGGGAAAAGGTGCAAGAATATCTAGGTATGAAAACAATGAGAATAATGGTATAGAAATACAGATGTTTCTGGTTTTACCACCGAGTTATGTTTGTGACTAGGTTGTTACATGAATTGGTCACTAAATGAGGGACTGGATATGATAAGTAGCTTACAATACCCAGAACAAAACATGGTCAAGGGAACTCCAACTTGATGAGTCTGATTTTATCTGCCAGCTCTTACATGCATGACAGTAGTGTATAACAGAACATAAAAATATAGGACTGTACTATACAGTACAATCAGCAAAAATTACAGTGCTCTACTGCAGAAGGACCCACCATAACGCCACACTGCTGCTCGTGGCCCTGCATCATGAATCCAAATGCACGTAGTAAGTCTTAGCAGCAGATTGCAAGTCCGAACAGTATCCCTCAGCCTATGTCTGAACAGATATTAAACAGGCAGTTTATTAAATGAGTAACACTGCACCCATAAAGATACAGAAATGATACTATCTTGTTAGAACTCCAGAAAGAATGCATCAGGTTGGAGCACTATGTTTTTATAGAATTTCCATTTTATGCTGTGTTCATTGAAGAGCTCTATTCCCGCAAAGCCCTGTCTGAAAGAAAACAAACAAAACAAAACAAAAAAAAAGCATTGCTTTCAACATTGCATTAGACAGAGGACAGGTTAGTGAAAGTAGACCCATTCTTTTACTTTAGGACTTTTTGGAGACTTTAACCCATGAGGCATACTTTTCATGCTTATGTGAGCAGCTAAATTTTCTTTAAAGCAGTACTTATTAACATCTCTCTAGCATGAACACAGAGGGCCATTTTAAAAAAAAAGAGTAATCAGGGCTAATGTAGAGACACACAGTGGAGGTCCTGGAAGCTTAGCTTAAGGAATCTGTGCAGAAAGCTGTGAGGAATGGACATCGCAGTACCTGAGAATACGCGCTGTGGAGGGCACCAGATGGGCCCCGCTGGTGTGGATCACCTCCTGGCACCCACCATGAAGTGTGCGGCTCGGCTGCCCCATTTTTGGAATCTAATTCAAATGGGCTTGGTGGTGCTGCAATCAGCCTAGGGTTTCTTTTGTTCAATTCAAATGGAAAAGGGGAATTGGCACAGTGCAGCGCTGCCAGCAGCGTGATGTCATCAGATGACCAGGGACAATGCTGGATGCTAACAAATCAGACAGGCAGTCGTTGGTCCCTGTCCCTGATGGCAACCACCAGCCAGGGCCAGTTCATACTGGACACCAGGGCCGGACTGTGCCGGGTTGTAGCATCTGTGTGGGTCTTTGTTGGCTACTGGTCTCTGCAGATCTTTGGCATTAACAGCTCTTAGTTTATACACACACACACACACATACACACACACACACACACATATTTGTTTTTCTTGGAGAAACCAATTGGTCCTTCCACATTATTCAGGATTAAAAAAGTAAAAAGAAAAAAAAATCACAAATATATTTAAAAGGCTTTCACAGGCCCCATTACCTGAGAAACAAACGATCAGCACGTTCACAGGAACAGCAAAGGGAGTTCTGCGATACCTTGGTTTGAATGGCTCCAAGTTAGAACTTCCCACTATAAATAGTAAAGTTGGAAAAAGTTCGTGTCTTTGCTGCACAGCCAAATGGAAAATCTGACTAGAAAAAACCTGTGTGGGCCGGGAGTGAGCCGCACATCACGTCACAGTGGACACCGAGCAATGCTTCGGTCTAGGCGCCATTCCTGCCCGGGCAACACGTAGTGCTGGCGGTAATGCCCCATTTTTTCCTTGCTATAAAAATTTTTTGTACTTTTTTGCGAAAACTCTCATAACCGTGACTCGGAAGAAAACTAGTGATACCAGCAGTTAAAGCTATGAGGAAAACTTTGGGAACTTCGGTGCAGTTAAAGAAATGATTGTGAAACTTATTAAAGTCCTGCAAAAATGAATATATAAACGTTATTTTGATACCTTAGAATCAATTATTTGCATTTCCATTATTTCATACAAGAAGAATACATTTAGTTTTCAGAAATTTTGATGTTCAGACACCCACAGTATCACTGTATTTGCACAGAGCCTGCGCTGCAGCGCTGTGAGGTCAGTGGCAGGAGGCGCCCGCCTCGGCCACAGCCAGCAGCATCAGCCCTGTGTCGGTGAGGGCAGCCCGCAAGCTAGAGAACCCCCAGCCTTCAGGAAGGTTTGCTATGGATGATAGGTATGCAAATAGGGGGCCCAGGCTCCTCCCTTCTTGATCCTCCTCATCCAGGGGGCCTCTAATTCTTCAAAACTGTTATAGCGAGGTGATATAGCTCAGCGGCACAAGTGCCTGCCTGGCAAGTGCAAGATCCCGAGTTCGAGTCCCAGTACCAAATATGTATGTATATATAATACTGTTTGTTGAAGTGGTGGAAGTCACCACTGCGGGGCTGGGCTGCTGTCACACTGGAGTGGAAAATGGTGGCTGCGTAGCCAGGGAGGATACCACTACACGACCATGGGGATGATGCTGAAACAACCTTTTCCAGTCAGTTAGGGTACAAGGGGCACAAAGGGAAGTGAGGAAAGAGGGCAGAGTGTTGCCGGTCAAGGCCCTCCCCGACCCCAGCCAGCTGAGGTCAAACGAGATCCGCAGAAGGACTGCAAATGAAAGTCCAGCATGGGCAAACTGGGAGCTTTGTGAGATCCTGTCTCAAAGCAAACCATAAAAAGGAGAAGGCTGGAGATGCAGCTCCATGTGAAGTATGTGGGGTGAAACTCCTGTGCTGAGAAAATAAATAAAGAATGATCTGATTAGGTATTTGTTTACTATAAGCCCCTCTGCAAAACTGATGTAAAAATCAAATGAGTTAGTTGTAAATGGCCAGGATAAGAGCCTAGTACAGCACAAGCAACTCAAAAGCAACTTTAATTATTTGTTTGCTTGTTTATTTTTGGGACAGGGTCTCACTATATAGCTCTAGTGGCCTTGCATTCACTCTGTAGCCCAATCTGGCTTGCACTGTCCTGCTTCAGCCTCCAAAGTATTGGAATTATAGGTGTGCACCACTTCTTCTGATTCCAAGAACATTTTTAAGAGAAGGAAATGAAATGATTTTGAGGAAAGAAATGCCACAATAAATAAATATTTTAGCAAAATTGTTATTTAATCAAGGAAAGAACCTTCAGTTAAAACTTTGTTCATAATTGTAGAAGGCATAAAATCTTAGAATTTCATGATGTGAAAGGCTGTCTGGAGCAGGATTATAAAGGGGATGTTTCCTACAGGAATTCCTGGAATTTAAATCCCTTGGAAAATGGTGGCATGTAAATGCTTTATAGTGGATATTTATTTGATTAAATGGTATCATAAATATTTCTGCAAAATGTCTAATATGTATTTTGTGAACGCACCGTGTACATTTCCACATAATTTTAAGGAACCATGACAGTTTACTATTTACTCTGTTGCTTCAATTTGAGGCTTTTATTTTAGTTCTTCATTCTTTCATTTCTGAGGCATTTGTAATATCTCTGGATTTAATTGGAAATTGGAACGGACTTTTTAATAAAAGTTTTCTAATAAGAGGATTCTTTGAAAAAGTTAATTTTTGTAATCCTTGGCATGTGAGAGCTATTTTTTCCCTCCAGTGTGTTCTATTACTTGGAATTCATTTAAATAGATTAAATTCTATTAAATATAAGATTTTAGTTTAGGAGCACATTACCATTAAACACACTTATAAAATTAATCATTTTTATTATATTAGAGAATAATTTCTTAGTGAAAACATATTTCATTTCAAGCATATTTTAATAGAGAAGTTCAAGTTATACCTAGAACATAGATTAAAAATGGTAAAATAAGAATTGATGTCAAGCTGTTATTAAGATCCTAGATAGAAAATCATAAACTATATAATTAAATTTGATTATATTATGGATGTTTTACTTTATTTAAACATTTACCTCTTTCAATAAAGTTGAAATACATATTAGGTGAATCAAAAGTTTCTTAAGTACTCTGCTCTAAATGTTTATATATTTCCTCTAGAAAATATGATTTAAAATTAATATTAGAATAGTAAATAATAATAGTTACTTACTTCCTTTACATATAGAAGTAGAAATATTTAAAACACAGATATAGGAATATAGTTCCAATATTCTGGTTAATAGTGTTCCGAAACAAATGCTGCTAATGTTATTCTTTATTTCAAGGAGATATTTTTTAAAGGTTAATAGTTTACATAATTTTTGAATGTCGTCATTTGTTATGTTGTTGCCTGAGCAATCAAGGATTTCAGGATTCTGAAATATATTCGTGTATTTTCTCCCACTAATTCACTGCTTTGAACTCTAGATAAATGGCCCTGTTTGATCAAACAGTTGGCATCACCAAGGTTATTAAAATCAGATGAACTTATTAATTCTTATTCAACAGCAGGCACTTTTAATAAAGCATTTTACCTAAAATAGGCAAGTGCAAGAAAAAGAAAAGAAAATGCCTTCAGTGAACAGATACTTTCCGCTAAAGCTGATTAGGCATGTTGACTTAGCAGTTTTTCAGAGGGGAATAAAGCGAAGCATCTGTTTTTATAAATGGTGTATCATAAGCATGGGAAATGTCACTGAGGTCACTTTTAGTCTGCACTTTTCTCACTGCTTTCTATCTTTAGAGTCACTCATGATTTATCTTCATGACATAAAATTGTCTCTAGAAATCACTCTTCAGTTACTTTCAGGTAACTCAGTGGTTTGATGTACTTTGTTCTTTGTGACCTGTTTACTAGGCGGCAGTAATCTAGAATGATCTATGAGGATGTTAATCAGAAAAACACACAACTGACCTAAGAAATCTAAATATAGTAATTTTTCCTCTGACATCAATTTAGTTCTTTTTTTTTTTTTTTCCGGTACCAGGGGTCGAACTCAGGACCTTGCGCTTGCCAGGCAAGCGCTTATGCCACTGAGCTATACCCCCAGCCCCTCCTCTGACATCAAATGCTCCTTTGTGTAATTGAAGACTTAGGAAATAGTATGGCTTATTTTACATCGTTCACCTGGCACCCAAAATTTAAAGCTCTTACGAGTATTATTCAGAGGTTTGCCCCAAAGGAACTATTTTGCCATTCAGATTTCTACAGAAAAGGTGAAGGAGAAGTGAGAAAGTATTAGTGAAGAGTTCAGGTGATCGGACTACTTTTGCTTTCTCTGTAAGATGAATGTGTGTAACATTCCTTGAGTTTAAATCCCTTTATTCTCCTATGTAGATAAGTTGAGGACAATCGACCTAACTCTCTTATGTTTGTACAAATTACTATGTCTCGATTATAGTCCTTCTTGTGACTTCTTTGTTTTGTCTAAACTTCCAGTTGTATCATGCAGATGCCACTTATTATTAATGAGGAGTATTGTGGACATGTACCTTAGCATATTAGAGTTCATACATTTTGTGTTAGGTGGTGACCTCAAGTTTAGCATTTATGCAGACAAAGCATATTGTTATTGTTACATTCTTCTGTCTTTCTGCTTATAAAAATTGCTTCATTAACACTTCATTGGAGTGCTAAACATAATTAGAAACTAGGAAACAAAGTCTTTCAAGTACTCTGGCTATATTTAATATTCCCATTTCTCTATTACATTTGTTACTACAAATGTTTTCCATGTGATTACAAAGTCCCTACCTATCTATGTACCTAACTATGTAGCTATCTTCCTTTCTATCTGTTGGCCTGTTTCCAAATTTTCAAGAAACGTAGAACAAAACATTGCATTGAGCTTTTATTTGTCTTGCATTGAGAATTAGATAGGATTCTTTGTGTTTTATAAACTATTTAATTATTAAATTTTATCCTATTGTGTCCATGATAGCTTATCTTTTCTATACAAAATCATATTTTTAACTGAAATTTTAAAATTTATATACAAAGTACCAGAGTACTAAAAATAATTATTTAACTGGTGACCCTGTCTTTGAGAACTGTGAGGCATGGTATCTGTCTGTTTGGTGTTGCTATGAGGGAATACCATGGACTTTGTAATTCATAAAGAACGGAAATTTGTTCCTCAGTTTTGGCAGCTGGGAAGTCCAAGATCCAGGGACCCACATCTGATGAGGGCCTTCTTCTCCTTCCTCTTTTGGAGAAATGTAGATGGACCTTGCTCACTGCCTGGCCATCCACCCCTTTGTGAAGAAACAAATTCCATTCACAATGGAGAAACCTTTGCGACCTTCCCACTTCTTAAAAATCACAGCTCTTAATATTATCACATTAGCAATGTCCAAATTTTAGAGGGGACACACTGAAATCATAATATTCCACACTTGGATCCCCCAAGTATATCTTCTTACATAAAAAAGATGTTCATTCAACCTCAATAGTATCCCAAACTCTGAATTTGCTTCAGTATCAATTTTAAGGTCTAAACCAAAATATTGTCTAAATCAGAAACAGAAACGCAAGGTATTATTCATCTTAAAGCAATTTGGTGCCCAGGGGCCTCAGCCTATGAATTCAAAGCTTTGTATTTCTAAAATAAAATAATGGAATGGATGTAGGCAGATATTCCCATTTCCAATAGGAGCAATAGGAGAGCAGGAAGAAATAACAGGTTTCAAGTTAAGTCTAAAACCAGACAAAGTGAAAAACACTACTTAGTCAGGCTTAAGAATGATCTCTGTCTGTCCTGCCTCCAAAGCACACTAGGACAGCCCTCAAGTCCTCAAGACGTCAGTGGCCCGCTTCCATGGTTTTGCAAGGCACAGTGTGTGCTTGAGCTTCCATGCATTGAGTTCAGTGTTCAGGTTTCCCAGGATGGCAGTGCATGCTGACAGATCTATAGCTTTGGATCTTGGGGTGACTCTGTCCCCCTAGATTGACTAAATATTTTCCTACTGGGGATGTTGTGCCAAGACTCTGCCTTTGCAGGAATTCTCTGCCTAACCGTAAGACTCTCTCAGACATACTTAGACATCTAGGTAGAGGCAGCCATGCCTCTACATGAATGTGCTGTATGTTTGTGGAAATAGCACTGTGGACAAAAACCTGCCACTGGGCCAATAGAGTCATAGCTCAATAGCCAAGGACCACTGCACCCAAACTGAGAAGTAGAGATCTGAGGTGACCCTGTGCAGTCAGGTGCCCCGGTACCTTCCTCTGAACCATTCCTTCCTCAGAGCTCTAACGCTCCAGATTTGTAATGAGAGATCATCCCTGCAAATCTCCAGGTTATTCTCCTCTCCTCTCCCCAGTACTGGGAACTGAGCCCAGGTCTTTGCACTGGCCTGTGTCCTCAACCCCCTGCTGATCAGTTCCTTATTGAGATAGAGTCTTGCTAAATTGCCTAGACCTGGCTCAAACTTGGGACCCACATGCCTCAGCCTCTCGGAAAGCCAACATTACAGGTACAGAGCACCAGGCACAGATCCTCCTACTATTCTGAGTTATAGACTCTGGCTTCCTTCTAATCTTCTCAGAAGGTCAGTTGGTCACACATTGTTTTCTCCGCTAAACACATTTTTGTTCTTACCTGGGCAGGCTGAGAATTTTTGAGATTTTTCTATACTTCTCTTCCAATTGTAAATTTCATTCTTATGTTGTTGTTTCTCTTCTTTCACTTAACTATAAGCGGGCAAGAGAAGCCACAGAGCGCCCTTAGGGTTTTTCTACAGAATATTTTGGGTCATTGCTCCTAAGTTTTACCTTCCAAAAAGCCCTAGCAAATGGACATAATTCAGCCAAGTTCTTGGCCATTTTCTAGGAAGGATGACCTCTTTCCTCTTTTCCGAGAGTTCATCAGATGCCATCTATTATTCATATTTCTTCTAACATTCTGTCTGTAACCATGTAAGTAATCATTAATCAGAAATAGGCTTTCTCTATAGCTTTTCTCTGTGGAACTTTGAGAGGAATTGGGCTTTCTGAGTGTTAATTTAAATATGGACCTATTACCCAGCTTCAACTCCACCTCCACATTTTAGGTGTGCGTCATGCCAACACCCTACTTCTCTAGTACAGATTTGTCTTTTTAAAAAACTTTTACATTTTACAGAGAATAAAAGCCATAACAAATTAACAACATTGATGACCAAAACAACACATGATAAAACAATACAGGATTTTAAAACAAAATGATAGGGATAAATCAGACGTCACACTGTCTCCCTATGTAAGAACCTGAAAGAGTAAATAAAACCCAAAAGGTACAACAAACTTGTGAAAGGGAAAGAAACTGCTCAAAGGGAAGAAACAACTGGGATGAGGGAAAGGAGAAAAGAAAGAGTGAATGAAGGGAAAATATATATATATATATGGGTAGCTGGTTGTATTGCTGATGTCTAATGACTTATTGAAAGGAACAGTTAATGCTTAAACTTTTTTTCTTGAGCAATTCTCCATGCTTATATCTGGTAATCTGTACAACTAATTTGAAGACAACAATATGCAATATAACAACCGTTGGTGACTCCCTATCTTCTTGTTTAGTGAAGCTCTGTATCATTTCTAATGTTTTTGTAATTACTCTTTATTCTCTTTGATTCATTTTGCATTCTTACATCTAGTAACCTAAGCAACTTAATTAAAGGTAACAATATGTAATGAAACAACCTTTGTCAGTCCCTATCATTTTGTGTTGAAACCGACTTGTCTTAGCCTCTGCTGCTATAACAAAGTATCACACTCTGGATAATTAACAAAGATGGGAAATTTATTTCTTACAGTAAGTATGAGGGGTGAACCAGATTGGGTGAACTTGACTGGACTGGTAACCACCTAGGTGACTGGCAGAGTTCACGTCTGTATGCACAGAAGCATGACCTTGAGGCTATATTGGGTCCCTCACCTCTTTCTCCCTGATGCTCCCTGGTTCTAATTCCCAGCTACCGTGAGCTAAACACTTTGCTCCCCCACAGCATTCCACCATGATGTGTCTCCCGTGGAGCCATGTGACCATGGCCTGACTCCTTTGAGCGTCTGAGGCAACATAACCTCTCCTCCTTTAAACTGAGTGCCAGGTACCATGTCCTAGCATGGGCACAGCTGACTAAGACAGTATGAATGCTAGGCAGCCCAGGATCCAAGTGCTGGGATCGGGTGAGGACTGTGACAGGATCTTGCTGTGTCCTTATATGGTAGGTGGCAAAAGAGGAAAGGGAGCCATATCCTCAGTCAAGTGCTCTCTGGAGGGGGATAAACTTATTTGTGAAAAAGGAGCTTAGTAAACTCATCTGTTTTTGTTGTCTTTGGTTTGGAATTCCCCACCTGAGAATTTTGGTTTTTTATTAGTACATGTTTGCATGATATGCAGTTTACAATCATTTTAGTGAACAGTTACATATACGTAATACAGTTTGGTTCTTTTTGTTAATGTACTTCCCCTTCCCTTCCACCTGCCACCCCTCTCCTCAAAATCCCCTTTCTCTGTTTTGTCTTTGCTGATATTATTAAGCTGATCTTACATTTGTTACACACAGCACTTACATTCACTGAGGTTATTAGGTTCCTGTACATCACCTTCATTTAATCTACTTATTCTGCTTTCCTCTCCCCTCTCCCCCCCTTGTGTGTCTTGGACCCCTTCCTATTTGCAAGAGAGCTATGCCCTTGGCCCCTAGTTATCCGTCATTGAGCTCTTTGTTTGCACTTTGCCTTACTCAGATGAGATATTATACGGCACTTAAACTTGTGTGTCTGACTTGTTGCCCTCAACATCCATCCAGGTGCATCTGTTTTCTTACAGATGTCTCAGGTTTGTCCTTTTTGTAACCCAGTACTATCCCACTGTATATGGCTATCACATTTTCTTTATCAACAATTGTCTCTCAGTGGATGTACAGGCTGCTCCCAGGAATTACTATTGTGAATTGTGCTGCTGTAAACTCTGGTATGCATGCTTTACTGTGGTCTTATGTCTTTATTTCTTTGGGTATAGTTGGCCATGTAGAATTCTTCAAAGCCTCACCTGTGAATATGATCACATTGGCGACACATGAATTTTGCGGGGGGACAAGTTCTAGGCATAGCTTATGGCAGACTCAGAGGAATTTTCTTTACTTTTTCCCAGGTGACAATTGAAAAGAGCCTTTCTCCAGCCTCCTTGACCTGACAAGTTCTCTTTATGAAAATATCAGTCACCGTAGGCATGCTTGGACTTCCCATGTGTGCTTTATAAATATGTAAACCCCACATAAGTGAGAGGGATTTTAAACTTGTTATCAGGTTCTCTATCGTGTTTTCAGTCTCATAAACTGGATCATTTTGCATCATTGGCAATTTACTAGTTACTTCCCGAAGGTTTCAGAAACTCCACCAGGGAAAGGCAACCTTGGAAATCATCCTGGGAGAGCTGAGTTGATGCTCTTTGCTTACTGGACGCAGGCTGTGAGACAGGGAGTTTCTTTTCTTCCCAGTTGCTTTTCGCTTTAGAGCATGGTGTCTGAAGACCTAGCCCTAGAGTAAAAGTTGCTCAGTCTAGTTCCATTTGCTTCTTTTCTGCTTGACCTTTTGAGGTCACTCAACTTCTCTTGTTTTAGTGTCATCAAGATAGTTGGAAATCAAGTGGGCTCCTACCAGTACAGTTTTGCAAATAATTCTACATAAAGTCTTTAATTAATATTAGCTTGTTACTATGGTGCATCCTGGAGTCATATCTGGACGTGAATCATTAAGACAGCATTAGTGCCATCTTTTTAAAAGTCTGTTTAGAAAACATATTTTCCCCTGACTAATGACAACAACTGACTATCCATACACAGAAGACCATGATGTTGGACATTCCTGGAAGGGCCATAAATTGCAGCCATATTCAGCCTACTCAGCTGTTACACAACATGGAAAATAAAACGGAAGTGTGTCAGACAGTGATAAAAAATTCCTAATTAATCACTAAGGAAGAGCCTGGTATTTGACACATTGATTTCTCTCCACTTGAAGAGACATTGCTCATGAGAACTATGAAGCTCAGAGGAGGACAAAGTTCATTCTTCCCAAATCCTCTGATCTGACAATTCTATTCACCACAGGGTAGAGTAATAGAGTAGAGGATAGTTAGCATTGTTCTTTGACCAATATGCGTGTGGGTAAAAGAAATGTCATCCACTATTTATAAAGAAGCTCTTCCCATTGAACATGGGTATTAGATGGGGAGAAAAGCTGCCTAATCTTCTGCCATGAAAATATTTAATTCTATTTTTCCACTTTCTTGTGGAGCTAAACATAGAATGTAAAGACTTCCCACATGCTAGGACAAATGCTCTTCCCATCAGCTACATCCTTAGGCCCCGCCTTGAAACTTGCAATCCAGCTAGAGCATTTCCACAGGCATATTTTAATTTTTATGGAGGTTGTCAAACGTAATATTCACATTTTACCTCTATTTAACCTTAGGTCCTATGTATAGCAAAGATCTATGAGACCCCACAAAAATCTCCATATGAAACTTGTCCATCTTTGAATATGGTTTGCATAATAATAGAGGTTTTAGAGTATTTTTGCAAATACTTATACCACCCCTGTGAATTTGAGACTGTATTAAATTTTACTCATAATTCATTGTAAGGAAATGTGTAGGTACTTGATACTACATTACTATTCTGCTGGGTTTAAAAAAAAAACTCGTCAGCCCTTTTAGAATATCCTTTACATTAATTGCTATGCAGAACTGCTATTTCTCTTCTCTTTGAAGGTGAATACATTTCTCTTTTAACACAAAGGAAGGATGTGATGGTAGTGAGCTGTCGCTCAGATACATAGTTTGGGATGCTAAATTTCAGATAAAGAAGAAATTCTTTGATGTTTTTTCAGTAGTAATCAGTCCTTCTCAAATCAATCCTAAGTCAATACACTTGAAAGATGGGTGGATATTTCTGCTATTTTCTTGATTTCTTTTTTCCCTTCATAAATGAAGCAAAGTCTGCAAAGACCATAAATCTAGCTGTACCGTATGACCACCAAACTCCAATTGATAATGCACATATTGACTTTTCAGGCCTCCTCATTAGTCTAGAATGAGGAAATCAATGTCTTCAATCACTATATGATTTTAAAGAAAACATAGACTGCAAAAATTTCTGTGAAAAAAGGAGAAATTCTTTGGCAATCTTTCAAATTTATAATAGACTACACAAAATCTATTGATGTACTATGACAAGAAAATCAGGTGCAGAAATGTAGGTAAATTTTACCAGCAGTCATAAGCCTAGCTTTACCATATGAACGAATATTAAAATATTGCCAATGAAACATTACAAATTAAAAATTGGTGTCATTCTCATACATGCTTAGAAGTCTAACCTAAAATAGTGGTGATACTCCAACCAGCCTCATAACACCTGATTTCTTAGGAGCAATCATCTTAATAACGGAAAATGTTGATAGTATTACTTCAACCAGCTGTTATTGTCTCAGTTTGTCCTTTTCATCATATGTGCATTGGTCATGTAGACTTGTGCTTTGTTCACACACACATGTATTAGCATCTCTCTAGAATGAAGTTCCTGGAAATTAGAACATTTATGCCTCATACTTTGGTTCCCCTAGTAAATAGTATCTCAGTTGCTTGATAAGTGGTTGCTCATAGTCATGTGCTATCTTGAGGAAAGATTTGAACTGTATTCAGTTTTACACATAATAATGCTATGATATCCTATCATTATGTGTTGTTCACACAATCGAGGATATCATAGCAGTATAACCAATGGTAAAATACAATGTTTTGCAGATATTATTATTTGCAAAGCTCTGGACAAAGTTCATCACAGGCGTTTGTTCATTTAATCACCAAAATATGAGAACTCTGATTTTCAGTAGGTAAATAAGCTACATATTAGGTAAGTAGAATGTAGTGTCAGAAATTTGTATATTTTTAAATTAGATATAAGATATGTTTACAAATACATACAAATGTAGATTTTGTTCAGTGCTCACTTCTCTCCCTTGTCTCCGGGCCTGTGGTGTGGCAGAACTTCAGGTAGAAGTGTGTAGAGGTGACTGCTTACCTCAGGGCAGTCAGAAAGAAGAGAAAGCAAGTGGACGCAGTGCTAGAGACAAGTACATTCCATTCATCTAGGACACACACCCAGTGACCTGCTTCCTCCAAACTAGGCCCCACTGAAGTAGCAGAAATCATATAACTCCCAATCTGCTGAGTGTCAAATACGTTGAGTGTGTCCTCCCCAAAATCAATGAAGGTTAACATTAGGGAAAAGTTATTGAGAGAGATAGTTTCTGAGAGGTAGGAGGGGACCTGAAAGTGGGTTTCCATGGAGCCCAGATCAGTGTGGGACAAAACGATGACCAGCCAATAAGATTACAAAAGCAGCTGCTTAGGTAATGTTGATCCAATGCGGAGGCAAGTCATGCAGCAAGTGCACATGAAAGAACAAGGGCTTTTTGGAAGAGATGAGTTAAGTCCTGGTCACACGCCTGGGTGACTGATGTCTGCCTAGACTTCACTGGGCCAGGTGATACCAGCTGTCGTATTTTACTTATCCCCTGAGGAGGCAGGCAGGCCTGGCAGTTCTGTCTTTATCTGGAGGCCTGGCCTTCAGTGAATGCGCCTCCAGCCACAGCTGTGATGTGTTCTCATCCTCTGCACTGACTCTCTCGGGGGCCTGGTCCTGTCTGACTGCCTATAACATTTCTATGTATCTTAGCTCCCTATCATGCTACCTGCTAAAGTTTCTGTCATCTTTCAATAATGTCATCAAATTATGAATGTGTCTTAATCTATTGATTAATGTAGCCTGCTCTTGATGTACTACCTTCTCCAAGGCCCCAGTTCTGAATTCTGCTACGTGGAGGACCACACCTTCAACGCATGAGAATTGGTAGACATATCAGATCCAAAGTATAATACCATAAGATTCTGTACATAATCTATTGCTTTTCTCCTCAAACTAGAATATAGGAGAATTTTTATTTTTCCACAGATGAAACTCAGTCTTTATTTGAACAGCGTTTTGAAGCTGTGTAAACACAGAGCCAATAACAGTCATGTGAAGGAATTTGGCTAAATGAACTGAGTCAATTTAAATGCAGGTAAAGCATTACAAGTGTTTAGCACATTGTTTAAGACACATTGTTTTGAGTAATTAGTTGAGAAGTGAACTCTTAAGTTGTATCCAATAAGATTTTTCAGTCTTTGTTTTATGTCAAATTCCATATTTTTTTCCTCACTGTGAATGTATCTATTGTTGAATTGTTGAATAGTAGAATTCTGCAGAATGGATTTAGACAGTGTGTATTCTTAGGAAAACAAAGCAACCCTCCAAGGCATTGGAAGTTTGGGGATTTTTCTACTGACTTCTCAGTAGTTCAAATGAATGCAGAGAAAGCTCGACTCATCTCAGTTAATGTATTTAACTGTTTCGTATTCTGACCTCCAGTGTAGACTGGTAACTAGTTAATGATTTGTGTTCCAAACACTGTTGGAAGTTGGCTCCAGCAACATCTGCATAGGCTGATGGCCTTAGGGCAGACATACACGGAAACCATGTTGGTACATGCACATTGCAAGTGATGTTAGAGGCTCTCTATCTTTTTTTTTGTAGTGGTTCTTTGAGGACACACACACACACACACACACACACACACACACATACTCTCACACTCACATATGCCACACACACACACACACACACACACATAGATTCTCACACTCACACATGCACACACAGACTCTCACACACACCAGGGAGGGGACTTTATCATGTCAAGGGAAAGTTTGTAGTTCACCCCTGAGTATAACTTTTAGTGACATTTTTCTGCTTTTCACCTGATACATCTGTGACAATAGAGAACTGAAATAGTTTATTTTTTAAGCAGTTATCTTTTCAGTATAATTGCCCATAGCTATAATAAAGGCTATATGACATTAGGAAGTATTTTCAAACATTTGTTTTGCTGAAAGAAAACATCCCTAAAGGTGTAAATGGTAGTTGCATCAGAGTGAAACAATTGTGAAATACGTTGTTATTTATACTGAAGGTAACTTGCCAGTGTATTTCCAGGATAAGGAAATCACATTGCAGTACATATTCAGAAATTTGTGAGTCAACACCATAGGAATTAAAAAATGATTCATAAATAATGATAACATTAAATATTTTGTTTTATTCATCACAATTTTAAAATTGAAAAATTAACCTTGTTTTATAATTTCCTTTAAAAGTAAGCCTTTTAAAACATTTTCTTTACCAAAGTACTATTTAATTTGCCTATGCTTTATAAAAGTACTGTTAATTGAAAAGTCTTTGGGAATAATCATTGATTACTAACATCAAATATTTATTAAAGTAATGCAGTAGTAGTCATTTTAACATCTCATGATCAGAAATGAATAGAAATAATGAATCAACTTCATGAATTCAGAGACTTGGATGCTACAGATATTGCCTTCAAAGCACTGCTTAATGCTTGGTCAGTTTTTATACTTGGTTTTCTGTTATAATTTGATGAATTTATTTAGTCACGTAGGATTAATGCTTTCTGTTTTTAAATTAGCATGATAAACACTGCAGACTTGTAATATATTTCATTTGTGGCTTAAAATATAAGAAGGGAAGCTTTTTATTTTTCTTACTAGATGCCTTTTTTCTGTTAAATGCACACTTTTTCTTGTATATATTTTCTAAACTAAATATTAGATTTTCAACTCCTTAAACTTTTAACATACATCACTACAAAGACTAACCATTATACATGTAGTATCTCTACAAAATAAAAATTTACTTAAGATATTTAAAGAAAACTGGCAATGAAGTCTTTATTACTGGAATAACTAAATGCTGACACAAAGCATTTTCTTATATAACATGGATTAAGACTTTGAAAAACTAAGTCTTTATATGCAGTCATGAGACTCTGGTCATTCTGTAATCTTTAGAAAAACAGAGGTTAAATGCTCTTAAATATTCCTTGAAACCCATACGTGGGATTAGGAATATCCTTAGTGCAGTGAGAGCTAACAGTGAAGGGACTGCTGCTGTGTAACACTTAGAATTTGTCTAGGAAGTGAAATATTGGACCAGTACAGTAAGTTTATACGTTCTTTTGGTAGCTAGAATCAAACTCAGGACTTTGTGGTTGCCAGGCAGGCACTGTCCTCTCAGCTGTATCCCCCTCAGCACATCTTCAGCACAGAGGTACGGGTAAGGCGAGGAGTCCCTGCATGTTGCTGGGTGCCTTGGGGGCAAATCAGCTTTTAAAATAAAATAGAAACATTTATAGGAAAAAGCAAAGAATAAACAATTGAGTCAGAATAGCCTTATTGATGTTAAAGGTGCTGCTGAAATAATATGATAGAAAATTTTCAAAAAGAACAGAGGATGGGATATTTGGATTTTAAAGAAAATTGACTAAATATGGTTGATCTACAAAAAAACAGAAGATAGATCAGTTTAGGGAATTTCTCTCAGAAGGGGAGTTGTGTGTGTGCAATACTAATTGACTGATTAATTGACTGATTGCCAAAAGTCAAAATAATTCACATGGAGCAATTTTAGCTCTTGGAGGATGATAAGCTTTGGAGAGGTTTAATGGGTTTATGACAAAAGAAGAACTGAGGAGTCTGATAATTTTAAAGGAAAATGACTAAGTATGGTTGATATACATATTGGATTAGCTATTAAATAAATTGTATGCCCTTTTCCTATGCAGACAAATAAATCTGGAGATCTTAGATAGTACAGGACAGCCTCGTCAGCTGTGCTTGCAATTGTGTCAGTGCTCCTGTGAGCTGCCATAAACTCTGTGGAAGGGTCTGAGGCTGAGGAGGCATTTTTGGGTACATATTTCATACTTTAGAGAACACAGGAGAAGGTAAAGTGGGTCAAGTGAGGTGTGTATAAAGAAAACCCAAATATTTTATTTCCTTTTCCTGTGTCACCACCCTGCCCCACTAATTATAATCACTCTGCAGTATTCAGGGATTTCTGAGCTTTTCCAGAACTCTTCTCATACGAGCTCCCATAGTTCTCCTGTTTCTAAGTATGACCCGCCCCGTTACAAAACGTTCACTTTGATGACCCTTTTGTATCCCATAATGCACACCAAAGACAGCTGTTCCGTTCCCCATATTCCTCTGATCTTGCCTAAGTATTTTTTGTAGGTTTTGCTTGAAGTCTGCCTTGTGTAAGAAGCTTTATGGTCTCCAATATGCATTCTTTTTCTGGCACTGCTTGTCTTGTGTGTATACAAAACAAATATTACGCTGCTTTCAAGTTATGCTGTCTGGTAATGTTGTGAGTCTCCCTAACTGAGAGGTAAAGACTAAGGGAAGAACTATTTGGAAAGCTCTTATACTCTCCACTGTGCTGACGACATCATGCCGTAGAGTGTTCATTGTACATAAAATGTCAAGTTCTCATATTTCCCACCTCTCAGCATGGAAAAAACAGTACTAAGATACATGCTTTATTGTTTAATGCCTCCATAGTTTCCTACCGAGCTTATGTGCTCAATTACTTTAAATAAGGGAAGTACAGGGAGTCAGCCGTCCCTGTCTTGGCTTTCTGATCATCAGGCCATTCAGTTTAACCCCAGAACTCTCTACCGCCACTGCAGAGTGAAGAAACCCACCACACCTTCTGTGATTCTACCACAGTAATTTTTACCACATTAGATTTAAAGAGGAGCTCAATCATTTGGGGCACTTCATAAAGATTTTCTTCCATCATCTATTTATTCTAGTGTGTTTTTTACACATATCCTCTATTGGGGTAGGCTCTGGGGACAGAGTGGAGCCTGATAAAAGTGACAACATGCTAGTTCTCTGGGAAGGAACAGGCAGCTAAGAGAGAACACGTAGAGTTTTGTAGAACACGGTGGTCCTGAAGTGTGGTTGGTTCCTGAGCCAGTTGCATTGGCATCACCTGGGAACTCGTCAGCCAGGCATGTTACCGAGCCCCAACAGGCCAGGGTGGAGGCTCCTAGAGGTGAGTGTTGAGCAAGGTTTTGTTGCTCAATAGAGACTGAAAATTATCAGTATGATAAATGGAAACACGAGACTGATACTTGGCAAAACTGTTCTCTTACCAGTAATTTAGTGACCAAAAAGAGGCTAAAAAATTCTACCTCTCATTTTCTATGTAGTACCAAATAGGAACATATGGACACCTCCCCAAGAGTAATATGAGATATTTTCAGATCACATGATGCAATGCTTGGCAACTATTTATAAATTTTAAAATAATTTTTTAAAAGTTCAATGAGGAAACATTCCATTACGTACTAGATGTTCAGATGTCAAAATTCCTTTTGTAAGTTTTTATTTCAAACACAATTGAAATGCATTATTATGGGAGCAGCACTTTATTTCATTAGCAAGTCTAACTTCTGATTACAAATTTCTTTTAAAAATACTTACTCACTAGTGTTACTACTGATTTTACTAATGCTGTGTAAGTTAATTTGGGTATTGTAACTATGCTGACACTATCTTGCACAATGTACACAATGTACATACTATTATAGACCATATAGAAATATCACAATTTCTCTCTATGAAGGCACAACATATTTTAAGAAAGTTTTTATTAGTGTACAATAAGTGCACAGTTAATGAGCATAAAAGCTAAAGAATGTTTTCCAATCGAATATATTATCAACTCCTCCGTGAAAACCAGCAAAAATCCTGTTAGTCCCTATACAAATCCTCCCTTAACTGAGTATAGCCACTATCTTGAACTCTAGTTGCTTGACAGTGTTACCAATTTTTTAAAGAGAAATTATAAAAACAATAAAAACAATACAAAATTTCAAAACAAGATGATAGGAAAATAACAATGGTTATTACATTCTGTATTGTTATCTTTAAAATAGTTGCTCAGATTCCCAGATATAGGCATGTAAAATTGATCAAACAATGTGAGCAATAATTGCTCCTTTTAGTGAACTAATAGAAGTTAGCACTACAATTATCTTAGCTCTCTTGCACATGTATTTTTTCCCTTTCCTTCTTTTATCTTTTCCCTCATCCCAGTTGTTCTTTCCTGTTGTTTGGGACTTATTTACCGTCTCAGCTTCTTATGTTGGGGAGACAATACGATATTTACACATGTGAGTCCGATTTATTTCACTTATGAGTATGGTCTCTAGTTGCATCCATTTACCTCTACGGAAACCTATGTGGAGATGCCTCAAAAAACTACAATTAGAGGTCCCGTTTGGCCCAGTTGTTCCCCTTCTGGGTATTTTTTCAGAAGAATTGAAAGCATCATATCACAGCAATATATGTGTATCCACATTTATAGCAGCACAATTTGTCACAGCTAGATTTTGAAAATAACTCCCCTGCCCATCAACCGAGGAATGGATAAAAATGGTGCAATAATGTTATATGGTGGAGTACTATTCAGCTATAAAGTTTTATTAACTTTGACTGTATGTAAATCAAGTCTACAGTTAGTACTTTTTTATTTTTCTTTCTTCACACAATATTGTTTGAGAGATGCATATGTGCTTTTTGCATATAGCAATCATTAACACATTCCCATTAGTCTATTTTCTAAGCCATTCCATGAGAATAAAACCCACATAGAAGGAGAATTTTATCCAAGACTTATTCTGCAGAAAAGAAGGTTAAGGAAGTATTTAAGAACATGAGAAAACCGAGAATCAAAATATAAAGTACACTCCCCTGTGAAATTGTGGTTCAGAACTTGTTGGCATAGTTGTTCCTGGATTTTTCTTTAGACGCTAACTAATAGTTGTGGAAATCCCTGCACTTTCCCATGTCTGCAAACATACTCTGCAGTTTTTTTGAGGGGGGAGTCTCCAGCAGATCTACCAGCATTCCTGAATCATAACAGGTTGCTGTATTGTGTGTGGCTGTCTTCAATGTTCTCAATTTTGTTCTTCCTGAAGCCCTAGGCTCCTGAAGACGCCACCAAAACTATCCTGAACTTTCTAAGGCCTCTGGCAATGAGCCTAACACAAAAGAACTTTAAGACATTCCAGGAGAGAGATGAAGTTCTGTACAGTGCTTTTATTAATTTAAATTATCACAGTTCTGTATACAGTATTTTATTAAACTACATAACTTCAGGAGACGTGGCATATTTAGGCTTTAATATATAAAAGTAGACATGTATAGGCATTTTCTGGCCATATCTGAAATTCAAAGTTTTTCATAATTCACCAATGCTCTAGGAATATGACCCCTGAGAATTCTGGAGGTCCAGTGTCTATGGAATTTCTACTCTGACATCAATCTGAATGAAGTGTTCTGTTCTTCCATCTAGCCAAGATAGCTTCTTAGCTGTTCTTTCAGAGTTTATTCTTTTGGCCTTTGTACTAGGAATCTAAATCAGGACTTTGCACTTGCCAGGCAGGTGCTGGTGCTCCTGAGCTGCATCTCTCAGCTAGAATTTATACTCCTTAAATGTCTCTTACAAGGAAAGCGTTTATTGTAAGCCTTAGTCCCATTGGAGAGAGAGATTTAAGAGAAGTACCAACCTCAACACTCACCCTGATTAGTAAACCAAGTGCTTTAAGTAAAATACTTGGAAATGACTTTGCAGTATTAGAAATTATATTTTGACAGTAATTGTAAAATAATAGTAAGTTCTTGACTTTGTTTATCCTGTCACTTACATTTTTAACAAGGAATTGGATTTTTGAAACCAAGATGGTGTCATTAGAAAGGAAAGTCCTTTCCAAAGAGTTGAAATTGTTGCCCAGAATTTAAATTTACTACTCTGATTCCCACATAATCATGTGTTCTCCCTCCATCCTGCTGTCTTTCTCTCTCTTTGTGTTTAGTTATGAGCCTTATAAATTATTGTTACTGAAAAAGACGTCTTGAGGGAAATCACACAGAACATTTGAATACACTTGCCTCCTGTACAAATGGTGTAAGAATAAAATTTAAGTAACACCACTTAACTTTTGTAATATCTGTAAGGTAAATTTGGACTGTAGCAGCAGGTCCTTTATGTTAACATTGCTGGATAATGTTATGCCACTACCGTTTAGATTTAATCAGATACATGCTCTTCAGTCAGAGCCACATTTGGGATTCTTTTGTTGTCATATCGAATGTTAGCTGGTATTCTGGACTTCTCACAGACGTGGTGGAGATGTACAAGTCAGTTTTATGGATGTGAATGATGTGTGACATAATTTAGTTTATAAAATCAATGCATATTCTAAATGATGATATAGTGTGCTCTAAAAATAACTTTATTTAGATGTTATTAAAGTAACTAGTACCCGAAAGAAAAATACATTGTATATCTTACAATTAAATGTAGGAAAGAATCAGAAGGACATTTTTACTCACACACACACTCAGCACAATGTATTTATAATTATGCATCTCCATAGATTTAGAAAATATTTCTACAGTTGTGTTATTGCACTGTTGAAGGAAATTGAATGATAAATATGTATCTTCAGAATTCATTTGCATATTTTAATTCTCCAGAATAAACAAATCTTATCTCTGATATCCTGAATAAGTTAAATAATCTCAGTATACAAAATATAAAAGCAAATATATTAAAGAACTCTAGAATAATAGTTTTCTAAATGATCAAATGTAAACAGTATTTACACCATGACATAACAAAAATGTTACCATACTTCAGTAGACACCTACTAGCACCTTAAATTTAAAATGATAATGTTTTAAAAGGTATAATGTAACATTTTAATGAAGGCATTACAAAATATAAATTTTTTTCAAATCACAAATAATCATAATGAAGGTGAAGCCATTATGTTCTGTTATGGCAGGAAGTGTAGATATTCTTTCTTTCGTAGTTACTAATATTATACTGGAATCACAGTATTTGTATGAAGAGATTTCTTGATCATTTACCAGTGTATACTTTTGTCAAAATTGGTTTTAACTGTTTTAAAAGTTTGTTTTAACTGTTTTTTACTATTTATGCCAACTTTAAGAATAATTATATATATACATATATATACACATATATACACACATATATATACATACATACATACATACATATATATATATATATATTTTTTTTTTTTTGGTCTTTTTGCAATAGGGTTTTGCTATGCAGTTCAGGCTGGCCTTGAGCTCACTTTGTAGCCCAGGCTGGTCTTGAACTTGCAATGATCCTCCTGCCTCAGCCTCCCAAGTGCTAGGAATTTTATACATTATTAAATTCTATTTTAAGATAGAGCTAATGAAGTGTTTTTCTACAGAACTTTCCAAACACTATGATTGAGATAATTTTTTGGAGTGTCTAAGAGGCAGAATCAGTAACAGAATAAAGTATTTTTTGAGCTAAAAGTTCCCCATATATTTTTGATATTTCATAGTCAATATTTTATAAATTTGACTACCAGCCAGCTTTCTCCTTCCACCTGTGTATTTGAGTGCTGTGTTGTGAATTGTTCATTAATTTTTAAACTATGTCTGTTTTCTTGACTGATCCTAATTGTGTTCAGTGATGCTTTTTTGTCCTCTTCCCTACTCTTAGATTAATAATGTGAGGAAAAACTCAGATGGCAGAAAGGGACCAAGGGGACAGGGAGCACACTGAATCCTCCCGATGACTCTGTCCTTGTGTGATCCCAAATGCCTTCCATTCACTTTCTTGCAAGATGATCCTGCTCACAACTGAGATTCCAGAGTTCTCTCAAATGTGCTAAACTGAGCAATGTTAATAATAGCTAGTGGTCACATCAATTTTTCTATGAATATCCCCTGAGTCTCAGGGATTCTTCTTTAGCGGCAGAAGTCAGGCTTGAGCAATGCTTTGCCCTGTCCTTTCTTTTGACAAGGATAGAAAGGTCCCCACGAGCCTCCTATTGGATCCCTAGCATGATGTGCCACCACAAAAAATATGTAGTGTTTATAGCAGATTTTGTGAATAAAATAAGACACTTTATGCACCATGGCCATCAATGTAGTCAAGAGACACTGGAAACTATAGTGTGTTGTTCTGTCTTGTACCCTCCATGCAGATGAAAAGTACAAAATAAATTTCATTGACATTATTTAATGTCAATGATGTTATTTAATTTTAACATTATTCTATTGTACAAATATTTTCTGGTAGTGTTTTAGAGTGTCATTTTTATGCATATTATTAGAGATTGAACTTTACTATCAGGGTGACTTATTTCCCAATATTAAAATATATATTTTACTATCAGGGTGACTGTATTTTCCAATATTAAAATTTAAAAACTCAATCTGCATTGGGGGCATGTGCAAAGAATTTAAAAGATTAAAATATTCTGGGAAAGATTTTGGAGTTAACAAAAGGCTCAGCTATAATGTGTACAAGTCCTTTGCAATGTTAAAATTCCAGAAGGTATTTTGTGTCTGAAATTTATGGGACGAAAGCTATAGAAGACTATGCTAAGCTTTACATGGATGACAGTGGATGGAATTATAATGATCAAAATAGAGAATAAAGTGGGGTCATCATAGAGCTCGATGCATCACATTGTGGTCTTTGGACAGCATCCTTAGGGTTATCAAGAAGCATCTGTAGTGTAGACGCTCAGGTCCCGTCCCCACTCTAAGGAACACAAATCTGCACTTCAGCAATTTTCTTAAGTGACCTGTATACGCATTAAAGCCTAAGGAGCACCTGCTACAGAATAGTAAAGGACCTAAGCACATTTATGAATATTTAGATAATTAACTCATGACTTGTTTTTCTACTAGGTACTGCACTTCTAATGGGAAAAATGGTTTCACTTTTGTCATACTCTACCCAGCTATTTAATAATATTTAATTTAATCTGGGCTTTCCAGGATGGTTATCTCTTGATACCTCAAATACAGGGGAAAAGAAAGAAAAAAGACATTTAAGTGAGCAGTTTATTTGCAGAAATTTTACTTTACATCTTGCTGATAGGACAGCATGAAAGGCATGGGAAATAATCCTGAAGGAAGGAAAATTCAAAGCTAAAAGAACTGGAAAAAATCTGTAGTCATGTGGTGTTAGAATAATCTGATAGAGACAGAAGCGGAAATGGAGGTGTCCTAGACAGATGGAAAACGCGATAGAAATTAGATTTTTATTTGACAAATAGAATTAGGAAGGCATTTTAGGTCTCTCGCAGCAGAGAATTTAGTTTCGCTTCATTGTCTTTGAAAAGATTTTGTTTCACTATTTTTAACGTGACAAATAAGCAAAGGTAAGGATTTGTTGGTTCAGATATTTTAAATACTAACTTTTATACATATATAAATAAAGATATATGGTGTAGATATAAATTTAGATCCATATATAAATAATATTTTAGAGTTTCTTAGAGCTCAGGTTATCTTTATTTGGTCACATTACATCTGACACAGGTGTTCAGAAATATCTGAATTTTTCCACATAATTGTGACGATAATGTTATTCTCAAGTTCAGTGTTATAGGAGAGATCTCTAGGCAGAACAATATGTACTGTACATGTTTCCTTTATGCTTTGTTTTTAAGTTATTGATTTATATTCTTTTTGCTTAATGCTAACTGGAAGTATGAAGAAGAGAGGAGGAAAATATATCTCAGTGGTGGTGCACTTGCTTAACAGATGCAAGGCCTTGAGTTCAATCCCCAGCACTGCACTAAGCAAGCAAAGGAAAACAGAATATTAAAAAAGAAAACCTTTGAAGTATAAAAGAAAGCAATATATCTAAGATTCAGGTTATTAACACTGTAAGTCACAGTGATAGATAAGATTTTTCTATGCTGCTCACCATCTATTTGGTAATAGAGTGTGCTGCAAGTTATTGCCATTTCTGTTGTTTTGTTCCTATCAAAAAAGGTCAACAATAACATTTAACAAATGTGGAGAATTTGATGGGCTTTGTATTCAACTAAGCACTTTACAGTGATTCTCATTTAACCTCTCAACTAATCTATAGAGTTGATTCCTTAATAGATTAGAAAAGTAGAATAACTAATACAGAAAATCACCAGGCTTCCAGCCTGCCTCTCAGGCATGAGGGATTATTCTCACAATGACAGGATGATTTCTTGAGTGCACCAAAATAAAAGTTTAAAGGAATTCATTGAAAATCAGAGACTGGCAAATGTAGATATAATATGTCTCATAGACTAGTAGCTTGAAATATTATTGACAGTAGGGTTGGTAGTAGCATAAACAACGCTACTGCTTATAATTGATCTATGATGAATTTATACTATCTTAAACTGATTTTTCACCATCATGGATATTTTACAAAAAGAAACCCCATTGTCCTCCCAGGCCATCAAATTTTCTTTAATAGAACAAGCAGCGGAGGTTATAAATATGGCCCCCGGTCATTTGTAAAGGGAAGCATGAAACCTTTCCAACTTATAGGAGCTTATAAAAGTATTTAGCAGATTCCCAAATGGAAGAGCCAAGCCCATTAAGCACGAATATTTTCCATAAGCTTTCCTTGTGATGGATTCTCATTATGTCCCAGCATGCAAACATTTATTTTATGCTGTGCAAAAGTGACAGTCAGAAATATATGCATATAATGAATAGTAAAACCATATAACAGGTTACTCACCTGCAAAATGACTAAAAGTGATGCACTTTCTGTAAGGAGAAATATTTAAAATTTCTGTCAAGTCAAATATCTTTGGTGTTTTGTTCTCCAATATAATGGAATTCATCCTTGTAGCATTTTTTTAAGGTACACAAGTGTAGCTATAGCAACACAAGGGTAATCATTTTGTTTCCTAAAGCACATGTATTCCTGTAACTAGGCAGAAGCATATTTCTTGAGATATGTTGCGTTATGCATCTGAAATAAGGAACCGGTTTTCAGTTTCAATTTCACTCTACTTAAATTAGAATATAACTATAACATTTTAATATGGAAAATTTGTCGAATTACCATAGTGCTGTGAAAGAATTTTCTATATTTGGATGTTTCTTCCCTGTTTTGGTACTGAGCGTGTACTTGTATCTGTAAGTGACTGAATGTATAGTCACTGAACACATAGTTGAGCACTGCTGATTCACAGCAGCTAAGAACTTGGTTTCTTACTGCTGACATCTTTGCTCAAATATGAAACATTTCTCATAACCAAAATTGCAAAATGATGCAAAAACTGTTTCTGTTTATTGAAAAAATATAAGCAAGAAAAATTCATTTGAATTTTATACCATCAGAGAAGAAAGCTACAAAGATGTGTAAACAAACCACAGTGCCAAGCAGAACACAGTTTCCTTTTGTCTCTGCCGGAAATCACTCAGCACTTCAGAACTGGAGACCCATGACTTGTAGAAACAAGAATAGAACAGATGACACGTACCTATGGATTCTTGTAAATTTAATATCATTCTTGGTATTTTAGTTGGCAAGTAGTTTTTAACAGAGAAGTAATATTGTAGTGGATTCTTGAATTGTCCATTAATAAGTGGAAAGGAAATTTTAATTTAATTTAATTTTAATTTATTCAATGGCCCCAAAATAGAGGGCAGATGGAAAACAAAAATATAGGAAAAATAAAGATGGAAGGAAGACTGTTAGAAATAGGAGATGAAGCCTCCCCTGAAAGTAAAAATGTATTTGGAAAGAATAGAAAGGTAGTACTGGGGATACGGCCCAGTGGCACAGTGCTTGTCTGGCAAGCACAAGGTCCTCAGTTCAATTCCCAGTACCAAAAAAAAAGTATTAAGAATAGAGAGGCAGGGGGGAGCTTTCTTATATGTGTAATATTTCCTTTCAGGATCCCACCCTGGCCCATTTATACAAAAGAGGGACATGAGCACGTTCAGTCCTTATTAGTCAGTTTATATGAAAGAGAGGTATAATCATGCTCATTACTGATTGGTTGGCGTTCATATATGACTGTAGGCCATGGTTCATTTGTCAGGTCTGGGCAGCACATTTACAAGTATATCAAGGGACAGGGACTTTATCTTACCAATTAGAACAGAAACATGACCCAAAATGTTCCCAAATTAAATTGTGCTCCTTCCAATAGCTAAGCATGTGAGTCATACTACTATCAAGCTTTGGATATGAGGCTTAACTCTGAATTTTAGGCTGAAGTAACCATTTGGGGCTATTACTGGATTTCCAGCTTTTCTTAAAATTTACAAGTGTAAATCTTTCGAGTATCTCCTATCCAAGTTTCTTATCATGAAAGTGCCTTGTCTATTTTCTCTTATTCTACAAAACAAGATTTTAAATTTAAAATGCCAGCAATAGTTACTAGTACAATTGTTATCAATAGCAAAAAGGTGGCAGATAAATTATAGAGTTAAAGCACAATATATAAAAAGCAGATGTGAATTGAAGCCATCTCTTTGCTGTTTGTGTATTTTTACCTGCATACATCTGGCCCTGTTTGTTCAGTGTCTTAGTTATGTTTCTCTTCTTGCTGAGACAAAATATCCAGATACCCAAAGTTAAAGGAGGAAACGTTTATTTTACTCACAGTTTGTAGAGGGTTAGTCCATAGTCAGCTGGCCCCAAGGCAGTGTGGCATGGCAGAGATACAGTTCACGGCAGCCAGACGGTAGCAAAGCAAGCAAGGGCCTTTATCCTATCCACACTCCTGGGATTAGGGTAGCGCTAACCCAATCAGTGTGCTGATTCCACTGACAGTCGTGATCCCAGCATTGCAACCATGAATTGATCACCTATTCTAGATCCA
Source organism: Dinomys branickii (assembly GCA_004027595.1). NCBI lineage: Eukaryota > Metazoa > Chordata > Mammalia > Rodentia > Dinomyidae > Dinomys > Dinomys branickii. Next base: position 5,376 of record PVLD010006121.1, on the reverse strand, counting down.
GCCACCTCTGAAGTAGCCCACCTATGACTGCATGAGGCTTAGGAGTGACATCTAAACACAAGCCATAAAATTCAATAGCTCTTTTTATATTATTTAATCAAAGTTTGCTATGGTCAAAAGTTGGAAAATCTACAAGTGCATGAGAAGAATTTGTAAATCTATTCATTATCCTTAGATAGTAACTAATATCAGTTTGTTGCTCTTATAAAAATTAGTCTAAAACATGCTCTATCTTGGACAAGGTGAAGCAAAGCTAGTACTTCATAATTCGTTTGCAATTAGGGATTGCATTGTCATATGTATTTTGTATATATAATTTTGAAAGTGCTGGGGATTTTAACTTATTTTTTTTGCTTTTAAATTTTGAGACAGGGTCTTACTAAATTGCCCAGGACATGATCTAAGCTGTGATTCTCCTACCTCAGCTTCCTAAGAATCCTGGGATTATAGGCCTGTGCCATCATCTGGCTTCATTTATATTTTAAGATAAGTAACAAATCTTTTGAGGTATTCAAACATGTAAAGCATATTAGGAAACAAAATCAAAACACATTTATTCTAAGGCACGGTTGACCTTTACTTGCAATTCTAGAGTATGGTATCACTTTCTTTTATGAAATAGACTGGAGATTCTGATGAGCTGGGTAGAGAGAGTTGGCTTTACAGACCCAAAGGACAGAAGAAAGCAAAAATAGGCCAAAAGGTGGTTTGGATACTTCAAAGCTAATTTCCTTATGGAGTTAAAATAGGAAATCTCATTATCATACTGACTTGGGTTCACTGGAATATCCTATTTTGAGGGAAACTGGTTTGTACAAAGTTCTGTTTACCTACATGGCACTTAGCACAAGTCATTCCACTTAGAGTTGCTCTGCTCGGTGGCAGCCTAAGGTGAGCGGCTGCTCCAAAACAATGGCTTCCCGTAAATTTTGTTTAATGGCTTCTGAAACTCATTTGTCTTACTTCAGATTGTGTGTTATGTGGCATTTGTGTAAAACAAGCCCAAGGGAACTGCTTTTTCCCGTCTGTTCTCTCAGACTCCATTTGTCTCTTACCTCACTCTTAAGCTGCCCTGAGAATGAAGCAATTTGACACAGGCTTCCGGCCTCCTCTCGGAGCAGAGTACCCAAGAGCACCAGGCTTCGCGGTCTGGTAGGGAACTGTTCGTGACAAGCGTGTTAAGTAACCCTAGAGATTTTTGTACAACAGTTGTTATTTTTCTTGCCTCTATCCTCTTACCAGCTACCACTTAATTTGCTTCACCGGTGAGCTAAGCACCATGTGTACTCTAATATGATGGACAATTTTAACATTCTCAGGTATCAGTTATACAGATTAATAATACGTATACCTTTCTTAAGTGAACAAACATTAGTCTTCCAAAGCTTACTTAGCTACTATTATTGTCACCATCAGTATTAGAAAAAACATAAAGAAAAGCTGGGATTGCGTAGGAGAATAAATCTACAAATATACTCAGAAAGAGACTGGTCCTATTTCTTGCTAGTAAACTTTGTAAGAGTAAGAACTGTATCAGCCCCCACAAATCTCATAGGGTTGTCTTCGAGTGGGCGATTTTAATGGAACAAAAGGGCTGGGCTTTGGCATTTAAAAGGATGTGTGTTGCAAATTTCTCCTTCAGAGAAATTTTGCATATTTAGTGAGGGCCCCAGGTCTCAGGGAACTACAGTCCTGCAGGCCTTCTATCAGTACACACTCTAGTAAGAGAATGGTAGATCTATAGCGATAGACTCCTTGCTTTATTCCTAAGTCTTGTTCTTAGTGTCTTACTGATTCTCATGCCCCAGGTGTTACTTAATTCTCCAAACAGCTCAATCTTCAAACAGAGAGTAGGGTCTATGGAACTGAAATTTAACATTTGTTGCGAGCCGCTAATGAAAGTACATCAAGTCCAGAAAAGGATATGGAGCCTCAAAATTCTCTAATGACTTTGCTAGTGAAAGAAATTTGCTACTGGCTTTCAGAGTTTAGCGAATCCACCTAAAGCTATGAATTTAATTTCTCGTTTGAGCACCTATTAAATATAAAATATTATGCTACTTTCTTTCAAAAATTCCTATCATGAGGCTGTATTCATTATAGGGTCATTACTTTAAACAACACTAATTTTAATAGCATTTACTTTGCTTTAGGCCTCGTGCTTCCATTTGGTATTTCCCAGGATCTCATTCTCATACTATTTTGTGGTAGACAGCTTTCTTAGTCATCCTTAGAAGTATAACAAGGACACTAAAAAAGGCTAAAGAATTTTCCACATAGCATAATTTATTGTATAATAGGTGTTCTTTAAAGTATGTTAGGTCTTGCCTTTAACTTATATTATTCTCGTTCCTTTAAAGCCTTAACTATTCACTAGAAGGGATGAGAATGCAAACAAATCTAAAATAAATCTACAACCAATGCCATAATAAATTACAAAGGAAAATGCAGGAACACTTCAGAAATAGAACAATCTTTTCAGCTTGCTTTGAGCTATGAATAGAATCACAGCTTAAATTTATTGTACTCAGTCATGATATTGTTTCACAATTGGAAAGACAGAAGTGAAAAGCAGAAGCAAACTGTGAAATTATCACAAATACTTAGGAAAATAAAATATGCATGGCTCCTAGGAAGAGTTAAAGGAGAGCATATGGCTAAGGAGAACCTTAGGGCCCTATCGGTACACTGGTGAATGGTTTGGAGTATACTTAATGTTAAGATATACATAAAAAAAAATGGTCTTTGAAAAGTATTTTGTAACTCAGGTTTGGAGTATCTCGATATTGACACCAAATATTATCAAAAGTAACACGTGACAAGGTTCTGATTTTTAGAAACTTTTTTTCTACTAGGTAATCCATTATTAAAGAAAAGACTCCGGGAAAGGAGTCTTCGGTGGCAGAGTGCTTGCCTAGTGTTTACTAGTGTCATCTTTAGCACCACAAAACTTAATATAAATAAAAAGAGAGGAAGGAAGGAAGGGAGGGAGGGAGGGAGGGAGGGAGGAAGGAAGGAAGGAAGGAAGGAAGGAAGGAAGGAAGGGAGGGAGGGAGGGAGGGAGGGAGAGAGAGAGAGAGAGAGAGAGAGAGAGAAAAGGAAGAAAGGAAGAAAGGAAGAAAGGAAGAAAGGAAGAAAGAAAGAAGGAAAGAAAGAAAGAAAGAAAGAAAGAAAGAAAGAAAGAAAGAAAGAAAGAATATGTAGAGGCAGTAAAAGTAAAAGATGGATAATAACCCTCAGAGCATATATAAAGCAATAGTACCTGGGACAGCAGTCAGGATGTCCTAATGTCATAAGAATCAGGAATCTTGATGATTATATACAATGTCCAGTTTTTTTTTCTGATTTTGAATATTTACATTAAGATTTTAGAATGGAAATTAATTTCTTCTCACTGATATAACTTTCTTCACTTATGTACTATTCATTGTAGCTAAAATTGTGGACCTATACTTATGACTAGAAAAGATTACTTGAATGTTTTAATCTTTAAAAGTATTATAGTAATGAATGTATGACTGCATTTCACATATATACTTTGTTCAAACAAAATTTCATGCTAGTTGTAGAAGACAGATTAGTTCTGCAAAACCAGTACCTATTTTAATTCACTTGAATGATAATTTCACACACTTTCACAAACATCTACCTTTTCAGAAACTAAAAAACATGTCCTGAATTGCTGTTAAACTTGTCACTATCCTTTAAGTAATTTTTGTAGTGTATTTTTATGGCCTTTTATTGTTTTATTTTACATTTTCTTAAAGAAACTTAATGTCTGTACATATTTTAATGATTACCTCTTATATAACAAGGTATAATACTTGGAAAGTTATTTAACCACAAGTTATAATGCAGTATTTACTACAGTGGAAATATTCAATTTAAGTATAACAATTAGAGTTGAATTTGAATTCATTAAATTGTAACTATGTTCTTATCAATATCATTTGGGGTATATACATAACAGCAACATATTGAAAATCTTTTGTCCATATAAGAAATATATATTATGTACCTTTCTTTTGACAACTGAAAAATATAAAATTTTATGTTTATGAGAAATATCATTATGTTCTGCTAACATGTACTTAAAAAAATTTTTTAAATCATGAATTTATAAGTTTTTAAATATATGTTTAACACACTAATCTTGAATTTATTATTCCATTTGAATTCTTGTGCATATACTAACAATAATTTTTCTCATTAAAAAACCGGCCATGGGAGATAAATCATCATTAACACATTAGGACCTTCAATATTTTGTCATACTGTAGGCAGTTTTTACTTCCTGTTTTTCCCAAGGAAAATATATTATGAATCACATATTAAATTAAAATAACAAGGAGAGAGGAAGCTAATGGAAGCAAATAAGCAGATGTATATATGAGATCTTCCTCGAATGTTGTCAAGCAGAGTAACTCTTGGACAACTACTCTTAAGGTCTGGTCCGTGCGTATCTCTCACCTTCAGATATTACTCCTGTCAAAAAGCACAATTTCAGCAAATGGTGTTTAAAAGATCTAACTGTCTTTTATTAGTGGATCATGAAATGGCAGCATCTGAGCTACAAAATAGACATGAACCCTACTGTGTGTGACAGGAAGCCCTAAGGACAAGGTGACATGAACAAGAACCAGGAAACAGCGTGAAGAAGGGGACTGGTTACATCCACTTCTGTCCTTGTGTGGGTTAAAGGAGAGGGAACTTCCCTGTGTTGTCTCAGATTGTCGAGGCCTCTTTTCCTTGGTTGCTGTAAAATCTGTTTTGTTTTGTTTTCCAGGAAACCGGCCTATTTAGGATTTTCTCCCTCCTGATTTCTTAGGTCAGATCCGACAAGTAAATAGCTTAGCTTTCCGCTCGGTAGTGTGGAACCTCAGCGTGAGTAAATCTGTGCTGGTTGGTTTGTAAAGGGTCAGGGCAAAAGCTCAACCCAAACCAATGGACTCTCATAAATTTTACGTAACTCTCCTTTTTCCAGGTTTTATCATACACACCTATCATACACTCCTATTCCTGGAAGGATCTGACAAATGAATTTGTACCCCATTATGTCTTTTCTCCTCAGAGTATTTAGTACATTCACATACCTATCAGAAATTGCTTCCCTGACACTGACAATATTTATCTGGTTAAATCTCCATGTCTTTCATCTGCGTGCGAGCTGCCTTCCCACTCTGAAAGCCAGAGCTGCTTTACCTACATATTCTTCTATCTCTACTACTTCCCTGCTAACACACAGTAGAGGCTGTGGACAAGTTTGCTTAAAAATATTATAACATACCATGAAAGAAATATGGAGTTTCCACTTGGCTAATATCGAAACATCAACAGTATCCGCTTTCTTTTTTTTTTTTTTTTTAATTTTAGAAA